>JANHFT010003629.1:9951-68068 GCA_032467955.1 Pseudoxenodon macrops | reverse complement strand
TCTGTGATGTCCCCCCCCCCCCTTGCTGGTTTAAATTATTTAGGTTTACCTCCCTCCTGGCTTTTGATTTTATCTGGGTATATATACGTTTCAAGTTTCCTCTGACAATACTATACAATTTGTTAAGCTTGAAAGCCAGCATTTTTTTAAAAAATCTACCAAATTACCAGCAGAACCTGCTGCCCAAATCCAAAGCATTGGCTTATATACTACTTAAACGTGTGTGGGGTTGTTTTAAAAAAAATAATAGCTAGGTTTTTCATTGCAATGTGTATATTTTAAATAGAATGTGTAAACCTGGTAAGAAGAAAAAAAAGTGCCATCATAATGTGTGTGTTTTTTTTAAAGCAATTAAAAAGCAAGCCACTATGATTAAAAACATACCCTTTATTTTCCCTATGCGTGAAAAGGGTAGTTTATAGAACTGCTCAGAAAAGCATGACATTTTAAGTCACAAGTCTGGCAGTTCATATTGCAGGACTGTGAAAACGTCTTACAATACCAGCATCTACCCACAGTTCACTAACTGGTAGATCACAACCAGTTTACAGAAGGCTGCATTTTTCAGTCTGGGAAAGGGCAAAGAAGGGTCAAACAAAATGTTCTTACATATTCTTACAGAAGCAACACTTTGTTCAACCAAGGATACCTTCCAGTGCCAATGCAGTTAAAAGTAAAAAGTCAATGCTTCCCTTAAGTCATTTGCGTAGTTTATTTGCAACCGTATGGAAGTGGTTTGCTATTATCTTCTTTTAGGCTATAATTATTTTTTATGTACTCTTTTTAAATTATCATGATACTGTCCAGCACTGGGTTTTAAAAAAATATGGTCAAGCTAAAATTTAATGTTCATTCTGATCACATCAGACTACGCTACCTTTTTTTCAAAGGATAATCTAATGGTTCACAGATTTATCCAGTAATAAAATAAATGTGTATTGATAAGACATTACATCTATCTTCAAGGCATACTGAGCCTTGTATGAATATTGAGGTATACAACTGGACTTCTGGCAGCTCATTTCTAAATATATTTATTCAGTTAAATTTACTGTAATTTCCTTCCTAGTCTATGCATCGGGGGGGGGAAATATTTTGACGATCAGCATAGTACAGTGTTGGCGAACCATTTTGGCACCAGGGAGCACACGTGCTCACGCATGGGAGCACCGGAAACTGGAAGAATAGTTCTCTGGTGCGCGCTGAGCTTCCAGTTTCCGGGGTGCACATGTGTGCCGGTCACCTGATCTTACGGTTTCTGGCACGCATGGGTGCGCATAGACCAGGTGACTGGCACACGAAGACCAGTTGGCCAGCACGCATGAGAGCTCCAGAAACCAGAAGCTCAGTTTCCCGGTGTGCGCATGCGCATGCACCCCAGGGAGCAGCTCTTCCGGTTTCTGGCACACACAAAGACCAGCGCACCAGAACCCAGAAGAGCAACAAACGACAGCTGGCATGCCCAGAGAGATGGCTCTGTATGCCGCTTTCGGCACGTGTGCCATAGGTTTGCCATCATGGGCATAGTATTTTTAATAATAAACAAGTAAATAAAAAAGCTTGGAAATTACATTCTTCCTGGGCCAATATCTATCATGAATCATTTGGTTTCAGGGGAAAGCCCTACGTTTTAGAGCATTTTTAAAAGGATTTGGACTAAATTCACACGGCACATAAAACTACAAAATAACCAACCACATCTGAACTCTACATTTTTCCCCCCGATACAAAGCAACTGCAGAACAAAGTCATCCAATTTTACTGAGAATAACAATGTTGTGTAAACCCAGCTTTTATCTTGAATATGCAGCAGTTTGGATTCTCAAAAGCAGCTGACAATATAAATCTAGGTATATTCATTGAACAGCATCTAACCCGCTTCTCTCGAAGCTGACTCCGTCAGTCTTCTTTGGACAAAAACTCGGTAAAAAAGCTCATGAGACTATTACCAAAGAATTCCAGCAATTACTGTGTATCACATGCAAGTCCTATTTATTGTAAAATCAAAGTGCACATTTTTATGTCTCTTCACTCTGCCTGCATGATACAACACATTTGAAGACATACTCTTTTGCTTGGGAGGGAAAATCTTTGGAAATCATCTTCCACAATCAAGACTGTTAAGGTCTTTGGAATAATGAGAGCTCTTTTGAATATAACACAGCACAATAGTTATATTTTGTAGTTCATCCTTAATTCACAACTACAAGAAGAAACATAACCCTAATTTCTCTGTGAGTGCTATTCATGGATTTGGTTCAGCAGAACAATTTTGAAGAACTATTTCCATGAGTTAAACAATCATGAACTGCTATTGGGGACACTGAAAGGTGCCCCCAATAATCCACTTGAGTCTCATATAATGAACGAATGAACGAACGAATGAACGAATGAATATTACCAAGAAAACATTTACTTCTACCGGGCAACCAGGCTTAGTACAAAGGTTCCACCTCTACAACTAGTGTCATGTGGACCAAGTATTATGTAATCAGTTCTGCATTCAACAATTAATTATTGCCGCATGCAGAATGGGAAGGAAGTATACATGATAGCTTAATTGTATGATAACACAAATCAGCTATTCTGTGAATTGCTGCAATTAGCACATAATAAATATTGTCACCGAGATGCAAAAAAGGCATGTATAGTTATTAAACAAGGGGAAAATCCCACAATAGTAGTCCAAAGCTAAGTCTTTGTTAAGAATGTCCCACGGCAAAACAGTTTGAATTTATTATAATCCACCCAAACTGCAAAGTTGGCCAAGTGAGACCGAATCGTATAGATAAATAACTTCTGGAGGATTTATTTATAAAATCACTCACTTTTTCAAGAATCAACTCAGTCTCGGGGCTTCTTCATACACAGCCCCAATAATGCTGTAAAGTCAGCGAGAACAAAGTAGATTAACTTAGCTTTCCATCAGAGAAAACACTCTTAACAATAATGCTGCAGTGCTTTCTCCAGAGTTACGTGCCAGGCAGTTTTCCTGCCGATGGGAACTCACACCTTATCCTACCTCCTCCTGGGATTTCTCTCTCCACCCAGAAGCCAAAGCACCATGCCACTCTAGCTTTTTCCCCTGTCACTCCTGGCTAAACAAAGGAGCTCTTCTGGTCCCACAACAATGATCAGCTTGCAAATTTCCCTTGCCTCCACGGGAAAAACTAACCCAGGGCAAAAGAGGTCACAGCTTTTACAGACGTTTGTGTGGCAGCACTGGGTGATGTAGTCAGTGATACAGAACGTATGTGAGAAGTGCCCTTATAAGATAATATTTTCATGGTTACCAAGCCAACTGAAAAAAAAACACCAAGAGATAAAATGGAAAGAGGCATAAGTATATCCTTCAGAGGCATCAGGAGTTTCCACTTACTAGCAGATGTAGTTCTACATTATTATTTTCGAATTGAATACTTTATTTGGCCAAGTCACTCAAGGAATTTGTCTCCTATGTAACTCTGTCTTTTTGTGTCAGTGTCTAAGTCATAGCAGACATAATGCTTCATCATTGACTGGAATGTGAAAACAAAAATAATCAAAACCAATAAACCCCCACAAAAATCATATCTATTAAAATATGTAGTTTGTTTATTCTGTGTGTATCAACCACTAACATGTAGTGGCTTTCATACTTAGAAAAGAAAATAACCACAAACAATACACCTCCTAAGATTGATCTGAAAAAGATTCCCAGTGAGAACCAAGACAAATTCATAATGCCCTCAACAAAGTATCCCAAAATAACTATGATCATTATAACAGTCTAAAAGTCCACTTATGGCAAGGCCTGATTATTCACCGTGCACACCTGGAAGATGGGAGGAAATGCCATAGCCATGGCCTGGGGAGAAGTGTGTTGGATGCTTGTTACCAAAATACAAATCTCACTAAAAGTGTTTGTTTCAAAACAGTATTCATTTTATTAGCAAGAAGCAAGCTGGACAGGTGTTGTACTGAGAAAGAAATATTTATTTTTATCCCACCTTTATTATTTTTATAATAACTCAAGGCATCGAATATATCCAGTATTCCTTCCTCCTCCTATTTTCCCAACAACAACAAACCTGTGAGGTGGGAAGAATTGAGAGAAAGTAACTAGCCTAAAAGTCAACCAGTTGGCTTTCATGCATAAGGCAGAACTATGATTCAGTCTCCTGGTTTCTAGCTTGGTGCCTTAACCAGTAGAGCAAATTGACTCTGGCACACAAGTACACACGATGTAAACACACTTATTCAAAAGGGAGACTAAGCCTTACAGAAAAAATAGTTGTGAAAGTAATTGCATCAAGTTTGAGCCCATCCAGAATTAAAACAAAACTTTTAACACAATCGGATTACTTCCTGATTCTAGAAAATGCATCGGGTTGGGTATTTTTTCCCTAGTCCTGGAAAATTCTCACTGTATAATCTGGAATGAGCCTTTTCTTTCATCCTCTAGAACCATGTTGTATTTTTTTCACAGGTAGACTCAGAAAAATAAAAATACCTTTCTGGTATTTAACATCAATAAGAAGAGGGCAGTTGTGTTTGAAAGGAGTTTAATCAATATGTTTCTCTTGGATTTCCTATAACGATAAAGATTTTGGGGTTCAGTTTTGTAGATCCATTTTTATGCAACAGGAATCTTTAGAAGTACCTGTTAAACATTCTGAACATGCACAATTCCAGGAATGTCCATGCTAAGAATGTTTTAAAATCATAATTTAAATTTTCTGTAGCTATAGACTTATTCATCAAGAGTACTGATGTAGATTTCCTTTGATGCTTCTTCTAATTCTGATTCAATAGAGTCAGTAGTATCAAGTAGTATCACACCGTATCGCACAAATTTATCTTTAATATTATGTTGTGAGAATTAGTAGCCAGGAGCTCTGTCCAATCCCTATGGGCTTTGCACAGGATTTCTAGCATAACTCTAATCCAAAAGCTCCCCTCTTTATTATGAATGAGGCATGTCTTCTTTTGTGTGACCAAAGACACAAGTGAACAATTCTAGACTTGCTTCAAGGCCTGATTTTAACATTTCCAAAGAAGACAGCTGTTTTAGTTGATCGCTGTAGCAGAAAAGAAATTTATGATGCCTTATAGCTAATATATTTTCAGCTGAGATGGGTGGTGAAATATTCTGTCAAAAAAATTGTTTGTACATACAGTTTTAGGACGAATGGAAAAGAGAAACAGAATAGGCAGAACTGTTATATGGACCAGGAGACACATGTAATGGTTATGTGATAGAAGTAAGAAATCAGCTATAGATGAGAACTGTTGGGGCACAGATAAAACTGGACCTGGAGGCAAGGCTCCTCCAGCCCTCAGAAATGCTGAAAATAATATGTCTGGATATTCCCATTGTGATTATGCCAACTCTAAAACTAAGTGTGGTTCAAAATATGTACATTTTGGATACAAGAGCAGTTATGATTAGTCATAGGTCCTGAGGAGTATCCAAATATGGGTGGTTTTATTCATATGATATATTTAACATACAACCTTTGAAAATCATATCCTCAGTTGGGTTACTGCGTCAACTTTCAGGACAAATTATTTTCGTGTTTCTAAATGTGCATGTGTAAGTGATTCTTTTTTTTTTTACATAAGACAATGAATACATAGAACCACTGAATGGATAACTTTTTAACATATCTGTCGCATTTACCAAAGTTAAAGTAATTAGCTTACCTGAGGCGAGGGATCTCTAATTGAATTCAGAAGAATGAACTATGAGTTTAAGACAACATCTCTTTGTGGTATGTAGTCGGTATCCCTTCTTAAACTCTTTCTCACTCCTGATTCAGGTTTACAAGGTAATAAAGAAAAGCCTGCATATACCTGCTTTGGAGAGGTATCTAAATGCTTTAACAAATCTTTAGGGTTAGGATTGGAATTAGGATTAGGGATGAATTAACTAGTCATCCACAATACCATGCTTTGAAAAGTGATACAAAATACACTAATCCTAAATCCAATTTTAAAATATATTTTCTAAAAGGCCACTGCTTTTATTCATAGGTGTGTTTACACAAGCTTTTATTGTGTAATTGGTTTGTCTCATTCACACAGGTTTATAGAGGTCATTGACTTTCCAAATGTTGCCTTTCCATTTGAAATTCTCTAGTGTTTCCTTACTGTTTCTTCTTTTCTTCTCTTATCACTCTAAAAAAGAAAAGATGAAATAACTGTATATTGTCTTTTGACCCTAGCATTAGAAGCTTTTTGTATGAATCTCCTGTTGGGTAATTTCCAGTGGTAAAGGAAAAGCAGACTATGTATGAATAAATAATTTATCAAAATCCTAGCCAATACATTTAGGATTAGCTTTTGCAAATAGAAAAAGAAATACATTATAGCTTTGAATATATGTCTCTAAAGATAATTAACACAGAGAAAGCACAAAAATGCTTTTTCATTCAAATGTTTCTAGATTACACCAATGAGATAGAATAACTATTTCATTGCGGTGTTCCAGCATTCCATTTCTCTGAACAATCATATTCAGTACAGGACTAAGGACGTTCTTGACTGGATTGTAAACATCAGTCATTTTAATAAGTATAGTTATCTCAGTCCTCAGTTATCCTAATATCAATTCTTAGCAATAACATATTTTCATGCCACTTTGAGATACAGATTATTTGATTTGACTATTAGAGCTCAGATATGAAAAAATAATTTGTCTTCTGACAAGTAGAAAGAACCATCCTTTCATTATGATTGGTACTAGGAATATGAGCAGACCATAAGATTCAGTCTAAAGGCCAAATCAAAGTTTAGGAAATGGCCCAATTCATTCAAGATTTTTTTCCCTCCAAACTATGTGTGGCTGGAAAACTTCATGGCGTATAGAAGAATCAACCTCAAAGAGCTCTCAGCAAATGGGCTGGCTATCTAAAATCTAGGAAGGAACAGATGGAAATGTTGAGGGGTTCCCTTGAATTCAGGTGATCTGGAAATTCATGAACTCTGAATCTTGGGTTCCTTGCTGGACTTCTAATGTTGGAAACACTATATTGAAATACCAATGAAGAAGGGTTATATTTATAATCTAATATGTCCAGGTAGTGATTTAAGGGCTGACTAGCTGCTACAATGATGTAATGATGTGAATAAGACAGCAAGGTTTTTGGCTGTTATCTCTTTAAGACCCTGTATAATAAGAGGCCTTGTTAGGGCGTCTCTCTCTCACGCCATTCTTCCCTGCTATAATTTACTGATTGCTTGACTCCTGCCTATAGTACGTGTATGTATAGTATATATTCTTTTGTAGATAAAGCCACTATTTTTTACAAACCTCTGTTTGCTGTTATTGCTCCTGGGTTGTCTCAGGTAGTAAAGCTGTTCGCACTCTGACATACTAGATCACTAAAACTGACTATACTCCATCTCTTCTTCTCCAATCCCAATTCTACCATATGACTCAATGATCCAAAGACAGAGATTAAGACTGAAACTGCATGGAACTTTAGAATCAAGGCAAAAATGATAGACCTTCTTTCTTCTACGATGCTGGACAATATGTCTGAATGAGTCTACTTCATTTTTTGGTTTGAGGTTTAAATAAATGGAATGTATGATAGTTTGCCGAGTTGCCATTAGCATTGTTTTCAGCCACCAATTATATTCTCAGTGATTCATTTTGGAAATGTCACCATATTCAAACAGTCAAAATACATCCTCAGTTATAACAGGCTGCAAGGGCTTCCTATTTTTTCCCCATGAACAATGCTACATAAGGTAATTAATATCAAAAGTATTAGCCTCATTTTTCTTTAACTGCAAAGTGCAGGAACACCTGTAGATACTTATTCATTTAGAGCAGATGTCTCCATTCAGAAAAATATGTAGCCATGATTATCTCCACTCAGGGGACCTGTTTTATTTGCATCAGATTTCTCCCAAGTACAGTGTCTATGCAATAGAATACAGATCAATCACTACTCACCAAACATGTTGCTTTATAAATATACTGTATTCTTTTATCATTAACGGTGTCCTATTATTCTCTCATTCCAAAAGTCAATCATTTTTGTCGGCAATTTTTACGGATCAAAAGGCATGATCCTTTCACAATATGAGAAAATATTAGGAATGTTTTTGTCACACATTTTCAGAAACAAACAAGAGTGTGTAAATGAGAATAATATTGTCTGTAACACTTTGTAAAACCTTTCTGCAAGAAAAAAAAAACTGTTTATAATGCCAGTAATCTTTCTGAAGAATGAAGTAATTGTCATGGAGGAAATACCATGCTAATCTAATAGAAGCCTTTAAAACACTCTATATATGCATTTACCGCCACCAAATAATGAAAAAAAAAATCCATGAAATATATAACCTTCTCAAAAGCAATTATTTTATGTATGTACTTAAGTAGGAATTTCTGCTTTGTATGACATCACGATGCACAGTGCTGTTAACCTTCAGCATTCGCCGGAAAGATTGGCCAAAATAGCACCATTAGTGATTATTACAATACTGTCTGAAAGAGTAATGAGTTTTGCAGTGTGCACATATGTAGATACTAAACTCATTTATGATATGGCACAGAATAAAACAAAAAATGCTGCCCAGAATATCATCACGGTTGGCCTGTTTTTCAACATTTGAAAGGAGGACAGTAGCCAACATTGATCAGCCAATGTGGAGAAAGTCGGATTAAGACAACTGGGTTGTTTTAGTCATTATATCTTTTTCAGTTTCAGTTTATGGACAGCTTCAGTTTATGGACAATTTAGGAATTCTTCATTAAGAAACTCCAAGATGTTCTTCCATTCTACTCTTATTCTTTCTTTAATATGCTTTTATCAAACGTTGACTTTGGATTTTACAAATTAGATTGATAAATCTTTATAGAAATGACTTGTTCATACTATTAAAGGTAAAGGTTCCCCTCGCACATATGTGCTAGTCATTCCCAACTCTAGGGGGCGGTGTTCATCTCTGTTTCAAAGCCGAAGAGCCAGCACTGTCCGAAGGGGGGGGGAGTGTGTCTTATACTCTGAAAAATACAGTAATTAGTTCTAGTGTTTCAAAATAAATTAATAACAGACCTGGATCAAGGACACAAATATCTCTGGAGCAAATCCATTGAAAACTTGTCTTTCAATCATTCAGAGAATTCTCATTTAATGGCTTGGCGTTGCTTTGCTTTAAATGGGAACACTGTTTGTGTTGGCTTTCCAGCTGCTGAACTCACATTAGAAAGTATCATGAACTCTGAAGAGGCAGACAGTCCTCTGATGACTGGGTAATGGAACTGCCAGTCAAATCATAGCAAGCTAGACATCTCCTCCCATTTTATACTCCAGGAGGAGGGAACTCGAAGAAAAGTAATTTGAGAAATGTACAGTAGATGGATGAACAGATCTGAGGATGTTCAAAATCCTAGCCTATGAATACATCTACCTATCAGGGAGAGAAATCAGGAATACATTTGTGCAAGTGTAAGAAGGTTTGGACTTACTATGGACATACTGTAGATTTAAGTGAACCTGTTTACAGACTATGTCATTTAATAAAAGTCATTTTATTGAATATCCTTCTCAAAAGCAAGTATTTGAATATTAACCAAGTGATGGTGCTGCCATGTATCTTTCCCTAGTCATGTCTTTTACGAGAGAGAGAAGAAAGCAATCCAAACCACAAAAGAGTATAGCGGTAGCAGCACAATAAGCAGCCGCTGTAGACATCTTCCAGAGTTAATGAGGATTTGCTTAGTTTTATAGAACTAAATGATAAGGACACCTATAAACATAGTAATCTCTCTAAACAAAAGAGAAACATCACTATCACATCCTAACACCCTGAATTCAGTGGCATCAGAGGTTGCTATTGAAAATCGCAACGTGGTAGACACATCAGCACAAGCAAAGACCTGCCCCTTCAAACATACATAGACATAACACACATACCAATAAGTGGGATTTGATCAAACCGCCATAACCACCTTGTTGCCATTATTTTGATCCTGCTCTCTGGGAACACCTGTGCCTCAACTAATGAATACATTAGAGTTACAGTGGTATTCAAAAGTAACTTAAAAATCAACATATAAACAACAAAAAGTACTGTAAAATAATTGGCATCTTAAAAACGAATAAATGTTATTGTCACATAACACTATCCTTGGAGTATTTGTTGATGAAATAGAAAATACACTAAAGAAGTTCGCACTAAAAAATAAGTATTAATCCATTTCCTGTGTAGGAATGGAAGGAGAGCACTAGATAAAATATGCAGTAAATTTAAGTTGTCATGAACCAGCGAGATGTACATTAATTTGTCCCACTATTGCAATGTTAGGATTCAAGGTATGGTAGGCAGTGGTAAGGCAATATATCTATGCTTATGTTAAGTTAATAAAATAGTCTGTAACACATGGCATTATAGCCAGAAAATATGAGTTCATTAAATAATAGTAATTGTTAGCAGCAGGACAGAATAAACTGCAGCCAAATGCACAGAGCAGAACCAATAACTTTGTTTTAAAATGTATTATGCCCTTTTCACCTACTTTCTGACTTCATCTCTGCTGTTTACTCCAGCGGTGAAATCTACTTACCTTCCCTACTGGTTTGGAAGTGGCATCCTCATGTCTCATGTTTTTGACTCTCTACGCATGCGCAGAAGGCTTTGCACATGCACAGAGGATTAAAAACCAAAAGTGATGACGTCAGGGCTGGTGGGTGGAACCTTGTGCTGCCGCCGCTAACAGTTCTCTGAACCACCCACTGCCGCTGCTACTGGCACACTTGAACCGGGCCGAACCGGTAGGATTTCCCCACTGGTTTACTCTCTGATAAATACTGTCTTAATCATTCAGGGAACAAATTTTGAATTTCAGAATGGAGGAATAAGTTTCAGGAAAAAGAAGCATATTATGGAAGAAAACAGTAATATGTAGTCTGCTCCTTACAAAATTCACTCTAGTGAATGCATTATGTTATGCAGATACTTTAATGTTGTATTATTAAAGAAGAACTCTGCTAAGCAAAGAAACAATACATATCATTTTCCAGTTTTTTTCACTTTGGCATGGGAAACACAATCTTGCCATTCTTTTGCTTTCTTCTACTATTGATTGAATAACAAAAAACAAAGGTGGAAGGGACCTTGGAGGTCTTCTAGTCCAACCCCCTGCTGAAATCCTTACCATTTCAGACAAATGGTTGTCCAGTCCCTTCTTAAAAGTCTCCAGTGTTGGAACACCCCCAACTTCTGAAGGCAAGTTGTTCCACTGGTTGATTGTTCTTACTGTCAGGAAATTTCTCCTTAGTTTTAAGTTGCTTCTCTCTTTCTTCATTTTCCATCCATTGCTTCTTGTCCTGTTCTCAGGTGTTTTGGAAAATAGGTTGACTCCCTCTTCTTTGTGGCAGCCCCTCAAATACTGGAACACTATCATGTCACCCGTAGTTCTTCTTTTCACTAGACTAGACAAAGCCAATTCCTACAAACATTCTTCATATGTTTTAGCTTTTAGCCTCCCTCAAGCAATTGAATACAGAAATGTGTGTGTGTGTGTGTCAGGGGTGGGTTCTAATTTACCTTACCAGCAGTTCACTGCCTCCCACGCATGCGCGCACACACCCCACGTGCGCGCATGCACAGTAGAAAAAAGCCCCGAATTTTTTTTTAAAGGCTGAAAACAAGATGGCAACGCATGTGCAGTGCCAGAAATTTGGCTTCTGCGCATGCGCAGAAGAAAAAAAATTCATTTTTTTTTCAAAAACAACAATTCCCAAAAAAAGATGTTGGTGCCCACGGAGCAACAGAACCGGCTCCGTGACGTCACCAGCGGCCTACTACCTACTCAGTAGAACCAGTCTGAACCGGTAGGAACCCACTTCTAGTGTGTGTGTGTGTGTGTGTGTGTGTGCTGTATATATCCTTCCTTGATATATGTTTGAATTACAATAATAAGAATGTTACTCAGTTTGAAAACTAAGCTTCTGATGCTATTTCATAAATTAAAGAGCCACAGGAGCTTTACATAAAATAAACGTATATTTGAGAAAACAGTGACCTTTGATAGCAACAAGAAATTTTGGAACTTATTTATGCCTGAGGCAACCAGGCAGCCTTAGAATTTGCTAGAACAGAAGAGGAAACATTATTGAAAACAAAACCATAGCAATCTGGGGACTATCCCAATTCTAACAATTTTGGAAGCCCAGATATATTGGAAAGAATTTGTAGTACTGAAACAATGCAAGATTTCGAAAACAGCCAATTCCTCTCTTTTTTGGGGGATATAGGGAATGAAACATTCCCAAAATATTGAGGTCAGGATAACATCAGAAAGTATGTCCCCCATATTAAAACAAACCTAGAAACCTCTTCTTCAAGAATGGACCCCAGTAGCTCCTGAGCCCCCTAAAATCATGCAGCTGAATTTCTCTAGCATAATTCTAAAGAACATAAGAAACCTACAATTTTCACTATGTAATTTCTGACTCAAGAGAGAGCAAAGAAAATGACATCAAAACAAATCGTGAAAGGTTGCATTCCTCTAACAGCCATTATTTTCAGTTTGAAAATGCATGTCTGAAAAGGCTTTCAGCAGCCCTTAGTCAGGACATTGAATGTGCAACCTCAAATCCTTGGTTGATAGATAAGTTGGGTTCTCAATGAAACAATTTTATATTATTATTGATGTTGAGAACCCAACCTACCATATTTGCAAAGAATAGATAAGAAATTAAATAAAACAAAATGACAGAGAACTTAGTTTTTTCCTTCCTGTTACCTTCAGCGCATGAAGCTGACTTTATGGCAAAGTTCCTGCACATTTTTGTTGAAGCTGAAAGGGGGCCAGAGGGCCTTTTTGATGGGGAAACTTAGTTTTGGGTTGACCTTTTCCTATTTTCTTGAGCAGAGTGAAGGGTACATGAAACTTTGAAAATGGGGAAAGTATTTTTACAAAGTATTTGTAACAAATATATGGAAGAGAGTGGCTGGCTAGAATGTAAGTTCCATAATGTAACAGCATTTCATGTATTTTTTTAAAATATAATGGGATTATAACATTACACACTTGATACTTCCGACTTACAAGGCACTTACTACTTTTACTGGAGATTTTCTTTTATTCAGGCACACTATCCATTATGCATAACAGATAATGTATATCGGAAATGTTAATGGCAGAAAATTCCAATAAGTGTTTCATAGAAGATAATGGAAATGGTGCATGATATTGATGGGGTTCAGCACAGGTAGAAAAACCCTGTTATCAGACATTCTATAGTATTTCACTATTTATATTATATGAAGTCCAGGATTTATTTTCTGGGGGTAAAGGGAAAATTCTAAGTAAAAGAAGACTAGATGTTGCAGTCTTTAAAAGGAATTAGGAAGGCTTATACATTTATCTTGCAAGGATACGAGGATATATCAGAGAACAGGAAATAGCCATAGTAGATTTTTCTTCCACTGTGCCATTTGTCAAATAGCCGTGAACCTGGAGTAGAAATGTTTCAGCATTCCAGAATTTCTCCAGAGGTACAACAGTGATTATATACAACTGAATAACACCTCTTAGCCAAAGGCCCAGATTATAAACTATACTTACTGCACAGTGTGTAACCACATTTTATTTATTGAAGTACAGGCAATGGGTGTCCATAGAGGGGCAAAGCAGAGGAACAAGTGGTGGAATTCTCTGCTCATTATATAAGGTAGTCCTCGACTTATAACAGTTCGCTTAGTGATTGTTCAAAGTTACAGCACTGAAAAAAGTGACATATGATCATTGCAGCATCTCCAGGGTTACATGATAAAAATTCAGATGCCTGGCAACTGACTCATGTTTATGATGGTTGCAATGTCCCAGGGTCATGTGATCACCTTTTGCGACCATCTGACAAGGAGAAGTCAGATTCATTCAACAACCATGTTACTAATTTAATATCTGCAGTGATTCAATTAACATCTATGGCAAGAAAGGTAGTGAAATGGGGCAAACCTCACTTAACAAATGTCTCACTTAGCAATAGAAATTTTGGGCTCAATTGCCACCATAAATTGAGGACTACCTGTACTCCTATTGTATATTTTGATCCAAATACAAAAGAATTGAGTTTGCCTCATGATTTCACTGTGCATATTTTGTCAGTGCTTAAGAATCATTGTCTATGAGTGAAGTTCTTGAACACAATTAATATTCCAAAACCCATGCATACAGAAAATAACAAATTATTTCTGCCATTTCTAGCCCATATCAGAATGACTGCAAACAGTTAAGCTAAAAATGGCAATTACACACTTCCAGGTCAAGAGGCTGACTGTGGAACAGATTATGAACAGTTCATGTAAAAATTTCAAGTCAAGCTAAAGGAAAAGCCAAACAATTTCCATTATATAATTTTGAGCATATAACCACCATTTTCAAAGTGCTCCCAATGTTCCAGGAATTGCTCTGATGTCTTGAATCTGATTAATAGGGAACCAAAGGAATGAAATCAAAGCAATTGTTAAATGTGAATGTGAAAAAAGACGACTAAAAATCAACATATAAGAGCAAGTAAACTGGGTATCAGAGCAAACAGCAACATTTGGAAAGAAAGAGAAGCCAACACAAAGAACGATAAAGGTCTTAGAGGGGGAAAAAGAATTTCAGAGAGCTGTTAAGAAACAGTATCTCAACATCTGTAAAGACACTGAAGATGGAAATAGACAAGGAAAAATGGGGAAAGTATTTCAAAAAATCTCCAATCTCAGAAGGATGTTGCCAAGTATAAATTGACATGCTAAAGGATGATAATGGACAGATAGTAACTTTTGGAAAGAAGTTACACTGTTACACTTAAATTCTATACAGCAGAGATGTCAGCATCCAAATACCTTAAAAGATTTACAAGAACTTCTAATACTAGAAGATCAGCACCCTGGTCAAGTGGACAGCGGTTAAAAAAAAAAAGATGGCATAGCTACAGAAATATACAGAAATATGACAGGCAACTAAAGAAAAGCAATAAAGGTTCTAAACAAACTATGTCAGCAAGTTTGGAGAATGCCACAATGGCCAACAGACTAGATGAGATCAATCTACATTCCAATACAAAAGAAAGAAGATTTAGCAGAATGGCAGGACATTTTTCATCCATCTGACCAGCTTCATATTTGGAAGAACCATATGAACTGGTTATTTTTAAACAGAAGTCCTCTGGCAGCTACATCAATGTTTACCTAGCAAGTAAATGTGAGAATCAGCAGAAGCCCAAAGTGAGCTAGAGTATTCATTTTCAGGATAAATATTTTATTTGCCGTATATATTTAAAATCTTTGCTGGAGAATCAGGATAAACATGCTCTGTAATATAAGTAACACAGCACCCTGCTGGCTTTCCTCTTCCAACCCTGCTTCTGGATTTAACTTGTCCTTTCAAGAGCTTTGCCACCTACTGGGAAAACTGCTTCCTCTTCCTGTAGGATCCATTTCCTTGAGAATAACAAACTTTTTATTTACGATGCTTTTACTCGGAAACATACATGTTTACATATAACATATCAATGAAACCACCTCTAAGCTGCTAGAAGCACCCACCAATCCAGTTACCCTGTTACATTCTGGTCATTCCTGAATGGGTTACTGCTTTTCCTATGACACAAGGAACTGAGCTGACAAAAAAAACTAAAAGCTACAGTCTTTCATTTAAAAGTACAGAAAAAGAAGCATACCTTAAAAGCCCCCAGTGCTTGGCTTTTGACTCTTGTGCTTAGGAACCTGCCCAAATCACTGCTGATTCACTGCTTTGTTACAAGAAGGGGAAAACATGGCAGTTTTCAAACCTATCTGAAAAATCTAAGTCCTTAAAGAATTCGCTTTTCTGAGTGGGCTCTTTACCTTCCAGCTCTTGAAAGAACAAATGAATATAGAAACTCTTTTCAATTGTCCATTTTAAAAAAATTAAATACTTCAACTCTACATTTCCATCACATTTCCAAGAGGCCAAAAGTGGCTTGCCTCACACGCATTATTCATATTCAAGCTACACAATCCAGAGCAAGACAAAACATAGCAAAGCAGTATATAAAATAGGAGACTAATGGTACAGACAACAATCTGCTATACAACAGTGCTGAATGGCCTTGAAATCAGAGGCCAAATTTAAGTTGGCCCCAAATAAGCCTTGAGAGAATAGCCTAACAACAACTTAGACCCTTCTGATGTATTTAACTACACAACTCCCCAAATGTCTACAATAGGACCAAAGGTTTAAAATTATAATCCAACCGACTTGAAAGGCAGAAAGTAGTAGAAGACTACGACACTATGTGTGTTTAGCTGGGGTATGGTGTTACTTAAATCTGACTGAGCTAAATGAGAGCCAAGAACTATTCCTCAATATTCCCAGGTACTTGGAACAAGAGATAAATTTTCAGGCTGCTCTTCCTCTAGTATTAATTTTTTCATCTGAGAGTTCTGGCTAAGGATATGGGGGACCTCGATAGTCTCAGAAACATTGTTCAAACTTTTGAGAGCCATTTCAAGGCCAGAAATGTTATTCCCTGTCAAAGAAAAATAATGGCTATTTCTTAAAGCACTGATCTTGAAAACTTCAAGGCTCAACCTGTCTCGTTTGAGTGCTATCCATTCTGAAATTGTAATTTAAGCATGCATTATTGTAAGCTTCACAGTTCTCACTTAATCCAAGGGCTGTTAGAGCACCTGTAATGAAAATAAAAAGACTTGGTGGGAGAATTCAATGTTTTTCCTTTCAGCACAGCTACAATGATAATGTTATATATAGAACAGCTCTCACTGGGATGTAATGAAGCTGCTATATGTGAAACTATTTCACTTTTCCTTCACCCACCACTCAATTTAAAAATAGCTTCACCTCAGCTGAAAACTGCACAGAATAAAGATAGCAACCACTGTTTTTCTTCTCTACCAACACTGTTCCTTTTGCTTTCTTGCCGTGCGTGGTTTCCTGTGGCGTACATGGAGAAGTGAGTCAGCCGTATCCTTGTAGCTCAGAACGTACATTCTGACTCTCTCTTAGGACATTTTCTGAAGGTATCATTGAGCGAGCTTTCACCATTTCCTGCATCTCTGAAATGTGAAACTTAACATTGGCTAGAAACAGTAAATCTGATTTTTAAAAGTTCCTTCCTGCTTTAAAACCTACATTAACTGTAATAAGAGACCATAAGAAGCAATATTTCCCAGATACCATGCAAGGCCATGTGAAAAAAAATCTACTTGCCTTGGGTTCAGGGCTCAAGCTAAGCATGATACAAAACAAAAACCAGCACAGAGGAATGTTTTATGCCAGTGTTTCTCAAGTTTGGGAACTTGAAGATGTGTGGACTTCAACTCCCAGAATTCCCCAGCCAGCCAATCTTCAGTTCCCAAGGTTGAGAAACACTTTTTTATGTGATTGAGGGGAATGGCTGCTTGATCATTTTATGAAAATATTTTGCATCTTGCTTTTTGGTCTCGAAACTAAAACTGCAAACAAACATGAAGATTCCATTATGATATGTTCAAGTTACATGTAGAATAAAATTAGCCAAAGCATAATCAGCCAAGGAGTTGGTTTTAATCACAGTTAAAACATAACCATGCCTCTGCCATTCAGTGATCATCCATAATGTTGAGCATCTTCATAGTAAAGATACTGCCTCATGATCTAGTCCCCCCCAAATAAAATTTAATTGGATGTTGCAGATAGAATGTAATACTATTCACAGGTTTCTGTTCTCTCTACTCCTTTTCTCATCTTTCATGTGAAATCCTGATCAAAATAGGGTGAACAGCAAGGGGAATATTTATTAGATTTATATGCTGCCCATCTTGTCTAGATTTATAGTAAATAAATACTGAAATCTATTCCAAAATTTGCCTTTAAAAGAAAATTTGCCATTAAAAGAAATTGTGAGAAATACCTGTAGCTAAACGTATAACACACATAGTACAAAGGGATGGCTATTATTTACAACTGCAGCATTATCCATTGGGTTATCAGTTAATTAATTAATTAAGCCCATTAATATCAATTTACTAATTTATATTAAGAAGGCCAAACTTTTCTACAATTGTTCAGAAATACATAAAAAGTTTTCATGTTTAATTAAATGTCGCCGGGGTATGTAGTACTTTTGGTATTAGTTTGTTACATACTGCCAGGTTTCTCCCTGTCATTATCTCATTTTTATACATTCTTTCTGCAAACACAAACATATTACTACGCTAGCCATGGTGATCTGAAGTAAATATGTTAAACCATTTGTTAATTAAAGTTATTTTCATTTTTAGATATGGGGGGAAAATCCTTATTTTTGGATAAAATCGAGGGAAGAAAATACCCAGCTTTGAAAACGAACAGAGCAAAGTCTGCATTGCAAGCTGTAGTACTGGAAGTGGATTCAGCCAATCCGGATAAAAATGCTGCCAACCAGCTGTCTGGCAAAGCAAGCTCCAGGGTGAGGGACAAGAGGGGAAGAAAACTTTGGATTCCGCAGAACCTCAGAGAACAAATATGTTAGTACTTTGGGCGGGGGGGGGGAGGAAAGAGCAGCAGAATGCACCAGGAAAGCAGCAAGGCCCAAGGAGTTGCCGTTGTGGTACAATGAGCAACTGAACTGTAACATGCCTCATCTTGTTCCCGTCCAATGGATTTATACAACCCCATAATTCAATTTAGATCATTTGCTACCCCAAATAAGTGCCAAAACTAAGGATGTGTTACTTCGTGTTGAGGCTTGTTTTTCAAGCACTTCATATTTTTTGACTCGACTATTACCCTTTCGTGATCACGCTGTCCCTGTGTGTGGGGGAAAACAAGGATCAGCCCCTGATTCAATATTTCAATATTCTTCTTCTCCAGAAGAACCATTGCAGATGGTTACTGGAGAAGAAACGGGACGGCCTCCCGTTTACACTGTCAGGAGGAGATCCAAAAGGTAAAACTGTCAGAGTTTAAGCATTATGAGTATTATGAGATAAACTCAGGAGCAAATAACATAGCACACAGAGTCTTAAACACTTAACAATGGTTTATATACAAGTGATATGCAAATAGCTCATCATACAGCTACTGTTACATACGTAGCAATGAGAACATGAGAAGGGAATCTAAAATGGCTTCCCTTATATAGACCGCTTTGTACCTGGCTTTGTAAAATGACAGTAACACTGCTGCCTCATTCCCAATTGCATAAGCTTCTGGTTGCCTCCATTTATAATCTCTCATCAGTTTACAGCTATTACATCTGCATTCCCTGACAGAAACAATGTATTTCTGACACACACAAAAATGGAATTCCCAGATTAACCACACATCTCAAGAGGCCCCACCTTGGCCTAGGGTTACAGTTTTCACTGCAATACCCAAATGATTTGCCTGTGCTGTGTCCCTAACACTAATAATAATTTCAGGCTGTAGAGAACTGGCAAAGTTTCAAACGCTGCTCCAACCCGGCTTCTTTTTGGCAGTGCATTTGGAGAGGTGAACTTTTAAGGTCTTGAAGAAGTTCTAAGAAGGGCAAAAGACAGACTCTCTAGGTCAGCTTTCCCAGGTAGATTAGACAGGAAACACAACCAGTTGAGATAATACTACTTTGTTGTAAGGCTATCTTAACAGAATCTTGCAATTCTCCCACTGTCTCTGTTACAGCCTGCAAAATTAGGTATGGTCCCTTCTGACTCTCTTTCTCTTCCCATTATATAGCTGAGGGCTACGGCCTCTGTTATCTGGCCATTCCCCAGGCAGCATCTCTTTCCCTTGTGTCCCAAGGTCTTCCCAACATATCATTATGCTGTGCTTGCTAGCCAAGAACTGATTGGAAGAATAGTGACCAGCTCCATTTCATTCTTCTCATCCTCGATGGATTTTGATGCAAGAGAAACTCAGGCAGATAGACAGACATGCAGCTATTTTCCTATGCATCATTTGCATGATTTCTGTAGCTGCCACTGCTATCGTCTTCTTCATTCCAAAGAAAAAGTACTGCTATAATTCTAGTTAAATTAATGTTCTTGCAGCACAAAATAAGAATGGGGATGAAAAAATATTGGTTTGTCTCCATCTGTAGGTAACCTAGTAGACTGGATTACCTTCCCAAGATGGCACATACCATACTCACATCGCAGAGAAAAGTAAAAACTGAATAATCTCATTGTCTAACAAACAACTTCAGAAGTCTCATTATCCCTAATAACATAATATGGAATCATAATCATCATTGAATCTTTTGCAATTCTGTAATGATTGAACATTATGACTGGACTTTCTGTGAAAAGAAGAAAACAGCAAAAATTCAGAGGTAAGAAAGAAAAAGCTAGTTAGGTTAAAACCTGAATTAAGGACGTGATTGAAAAATCAGTTTTCCTTCCTTATGTTTAGGCTGAATAGCCTAAACAATGAACATTCATTCCTTACGTTCAATGGAACAGCACAACAAAGTATGTAATGAAAAATGGGAATCCAAAGAACTGTGTTGCCTACCCAGTTTTTCAGAGGTGGAATAAAGGGAAGACACGAGGAGGAATACTTGTGAACATGGTGATGGGAACAAAGCCCTAATCTCACAACAACCAGCTAGCCTTGCGCCTACTGTGCTTTCAAGTTACCGTTGGTTGTTCCTAAAACATTGGAATGCCAACACTGTCCCTTTGTTAATTACAATACAAATACAAAACTGGATGTGTAAAATCTGTTTCTATTTCTGTGAAATGTCTAAAGCTTCTCTAGGCTGTGGATACGAAGTTAGCAGCAGCACTGATGATATATCCAACCTCCTTTCCTATTATTAAAGAAAGCAGGTGCCTCACGCTGAAACCGTGTGCTGGTCTTGTGTTCAGGGATTATACCAGCACACAAGAGCCTCAAGAGAGTCAGCAGGGAGCCACAGGCTTAGATTACTCGTTTATAGAGAAAATGGCAGAAGCCAGTGGGTTTTCTACTTCAGTCGAAGCCTTAATATTAACTATAAAGGTAAGTTTAGCACCCTGCAAGGCATGCATACAGATCCAAGCAAATCATCCCCAAACTAAATTTCCATGCCAGCCAGAATTCACAGTTCCTAAGCCTAAACTTATAATTGAGGCCTTCAGTAAAATAAAGAAAATGATCAGCAATTTCATGCGCTGGTCATGGCAAAACAGGAGAAATTTCACACTTGCTGTTTGGAAATGAACAGCAACTGTGAGCATTTTCTCCTTTTAAATCAACACATGTACTGTATATCCTGTTCTTTTTCTCCCATAGATATTTCAGACCAAAGAGAGCTGAGACTGGTTAGCATTTCAAATGATGCATACATCTTGTGTATATTTTTTTAAAAATTCTACCGATTATCTACCTGTATATCCCCTTGACTGTCCTAGTAAGTTTCTGAGCATTGTGTGTTTTGCATGTTCCTGCCATAGATCACTATTTAACTGAATCGCACATTAATTAAATCAAAATACATTGGAAAGAAACATAGGGAAGCCAGTATAAACACAAAAGTTTAAATACCTGAAATCCCGGGACTCAGTGCTCCCCCTGCTGTACAAAGTCTTGTTCCAGAAATCCCCAGATGTTATACAGGTAGTCCTCGACATACAACAATTGAGACCAAATTTTTTGTTGTTAAGTGACACATTTGTTAAGTGGGTTTTGCCCCGTTTTACAACCTTTCTTTCCTCAGTTGTTAAGTAAATCACTTCAGCTGATAAATTAGTAACCCAGTTGCTAAGTGAATCTGACTTCCCCGTTGAATTTACTTGTCAGAAGTTTGCAAAAGGTGATCACGTGACTTTGGGACACATCAACGGTCATAAATAGAAACCAGTTGCCAAGTGTCTGAATTTTGATCACATGATCATGGGGATGCTGCCAAAGTTATAACTGTGAGAAACAGTCATAAAACAAATTTTTCAGTGCCGTTGTAACGTTGAATGGTCACTAAATGTTGTAAGTCAAGGACTACCTGTAATCAAATGGTGATTTTTAATAGGACTGAAAGCTATTAAATGCATAACTGGAGAGTAAGCATACTATTTGTATTTCACCTGAATTAAGCATAAACACACAGATATTTATTCAGTGCCAGTTTAAGGATGTATGGCACTCCTAGGTCATATTGATTGTTGCCCCCAGCCCCCACTGAATTCAAGATCTGCATTTTTACTCAAATGATTCAAAAGGAGGGCCAGCATTAGCTCTCCCTAAGCTTTTGCACCCTAAGGCAATGGCTATTCAGCCTAAGCCTAAAGCAGGCTCTGTATTGTATCTGTAGCATTGGAGGAAGTTTTATTGCCATGTTGTTCTCTTACTTTGGTCAAAATAATATTGTCTTATTTCTTTACTCCTGAAAATCAGCCAGAATGGACCATCAGAAGAACATTTAAAAAGGAATGTGGAAAGAACAACCCAGAAGTGAGATCTTTGTTACTGCTCAGATGGTTTATTTGGCTTTTTAACTGGAAGGAATTTGCTGATCTCAGGATTCACTTAATTTGGTGAGGAAAATGGGTGAGAAATGCAACATGTTTGATATTCTTTTCCTCTGAGGTCAGTCTTTTCTCTCAGAGGTTGAGTGTGATTGGCCCCTATGATTGGAGGATGAATAGAGAAATAAATTATAAAGAGAAATAGCCAGCCAGAGCAGAAATAAGATCAAGCAAATTAGGAAAAATTAGGAAAAATTCTGAAAACAAGAGAGTGGAGGGGAGGAAACATCTTAATAGATGAGTTACGTTTTAGCTTCTCCGTCAAATGGGTTCTATCCAGGGGTAGGTTCTAACTTATCTCACCGCCAGTTCGCTACCTCCCGCACGTGGGTGCACGCAGTAGAAAAAAGCCCTGAAATATTTTTTTTAAAGAAAAAGGCCAAAAACAAGATGGCGGTGCATGCGCAGTGCCGGAAACTCGGCAGAAGAAAAAAAATCTGGGAAAAAATTAAACAAATTTTTTTCCAAAAAACAAAATAAAAAAAAGATGCTGGCACCCACGGAGCAGAACCGGCTCTGTGACGTCACCAGCGGCCTACTACCTACTCGGTAGAACCGGTCCAAACCGGTAGGAAGCTACCTCTGCCCTATCCCCCAAAATAAGCCCTTAAGAGCCTTTAAAAATAATAACTAACTCTGTGCTCCTATTCTGTTTTAAGTCTTTTAGCATTGTAACTGTATTTCAATCCACTCTGAGAATTTCATTGTAAAAAGTGGAGATATAAACCTGAATCCCAAGCATTCCTCTATCACTTTCTCTTTCAGAGTACTAAAAAATTGTTGCTTAATTGCATCTAAATATGAAAAAATTATGTAACCTGATAATCACCGAGAGCCTTAACATCCAGGAATGTACGTAAGAACTTTTTTAATCAGTTGTTTCTTCTTGCAGTAACAAAGTCTATGTTAATTTTAGAACAAACAATCCAACAATAAAACATTTCCCACTATTACTACATATGAAACAGACATTAAAATGTGGATCCACAAAACATATTTAAATATCACTGCAAATACCTGAAAATAGTTTCAATAGAAAAAAGCCGGAACCACTTGGTGTGAGGAACTGCAGTCTGAACCTTGGCCCAGCATCTGTTGTTGCCAAGACAACAGTATCCAGAAGTTGCTGACATGGCATAAAAAACCATATGTGGGGTATACAGAAGGTCTCCTGTACTTTCATAAAGAAGCGTTCTGGTTGGTCCAAAATTAGAGCATATAACCAGCAGCCTGTGGCACACCACTTGCAGATCAGGAAGGCTGTAGGCTACAAGATTTTTTTCCTCTGACATTTATTTTTTAATACACAAGATTAAAAAGAGACAGAAATAATTGTGTTGGTTCTGTTAGTCTTCATAAATGAAATGAGGTAATATTAAAAGAATAATGAATCTGATGGTGAGGAAGAAAGGGGGGAAACCCACCAAATTAAATGATGTGTAATATTAAGAGCTATAAACTCAAGACATACAAGATTCACATTTTGCTTCTGCTATGAAGACAATAATGCGGCATCATGCAGTCTCTAATTCTCCACCTGCGATTAGGTGATAAATACCGATCTATTGTTCAGAGATGTATTACAAAGATAATGTGTTATTAAGCACTCAAACACTCAATAAAAGTGTTTCAAATGTTAGGTGTGATGATGACTGTGCTGGTAGTAACGAAAATGATTAGGAAGATTTGAACCTAAAAAGAGCCCTAGAAGAACAGAAACAATCCAAGATTCTGTTTCAAGAGAAGAAAAGCAGAAATTTAGAAGCAAGACATGAACACATTCACATATTCCAATTATTAGAACTGAAAGACATTACAGATAGTCCTCAATTTATGATAGTGGAGACCAGAGTTTCCATTGCTAAGCAAGGTGGTTGTTAAATAAGTTGTACCCAATGTCATGATCTATTTTGCCACAGCCATTAACCAAATCACTGCTGTTGTTAAATGAATCAGGCAGCTGCTAAGTGACTCTGGCTTTCTCTTAATAACTTTGCTTGCCAGAAGACAGCTGGAAGGTCATAAATGACGATCATGTGACTTCAGGATGCTGTAACCATCATAAATACAAGCCAGTTGCCAAGCACCCAAATTTTGATCATGTGACAGTAGGATGCTGCAATGGTTGTAAGATTGGAGACCAACTGTAAGTCACTTTTTTTCAGTGGCGTCGTAAGTTCAAACAGTCACTAAACAAATGGTTATAAGTCAAGGACTACCCATATATTTCTGATATTGAGAGTAGCCTAGAGTCATCATGACACTGAAATCCTTACCATGCATAGAGTTGATGGGGTTTTGCTTGTTTGTTTTTTGTGCCTTCAAGTCTGTCTTGACTCCTGGAAACTGCCTCGACTAATCCTTGTAGTTTTCTTGGCAAGGTTTTTTGGAAGCAGTTACCATTGCCTCCTAGGGTTGAAAGAAAGTGACTTTGTGCCTAAAGTGGGACTAGAACCCACAGTCTCTTGATTTTCAGCTTGATGCCTTAACCCCTAGACCAAATGGCTATCTCTAGAGTTGTTTAATCATCTTTTAAAATAATCAAATCTGGCAGCTATCATTTCATCTTATGGCGTAATTGATGTGTATGAAAACTTTCTCCAGTTGTATTAGCACTTTCATTACATAATTTCAAATTCTACTACAAAGAGGGGAAAATGACGTCTTCCTGTCCATTTATTCCACATCATGCATAATCTTACATACACATAAGACCAATCCATGTGTCCGTCTCTTCCTAAATTACAAAGCTCTATATGTATGGATGGATGTTTGTGTACAAAATTATGAAGACTTATGGGGGGTAAAGTGAATAATATATCTTTGTGTATCATAACTGATAGCTGGTGTCATCGAATTTGCAAACCAACCAACACACTATTGAAAGTATTGGGATAACCGGAAACAATCGAAATATTGCAGAAAGACGAAGTTTGGGAATAGGCATAATGTAATATATGTTCAGTTGAACCAAGGGGATACAAGTACAATGGGCAATGGGTGATACCAGAAAAATCCCGGAAATAGCTTCGGCAAAGAGAAAGCAGATGCAACAACTGCAAGGAAGAGTCCTTGGGGGAAAAATAGAGAAAGATGGACGTTGCCATGGGAACTAAAAAGGATGTGTTCCAAGAGGGAAAAGACTGTAGGCAAAAATGAAATGGTAGGTTCTAACAAGGAATGAGAAATGAAAAGTAGAGCAAAGTATGTAACACTAGCTTTGACTAAATGGCATCAAGTACTGATTGTTCTTTTCTGAACCTAAATTGTAGAAGGCACTGGCCCCATTTTCCTGCATTGTGGCTTACCTTTTCTTTAATCTAGATATCCTGGAGAAGAATACATTCAGAAAGTATTTCTCCCATGCCCTGTGGAATCTATTTGATTTCTGCTGCCTTTTGATTGATATAAGTGAGTGGTTTTTGTCATTTCTCTTGACTGTGTAGGTCATGAGCTTCTCTAGTTCAAATGTGGTTCCAATTGCCTTAGCATAGTCATATAATCCTTTTTATAAATATACTATCAATGCACATGACCTTGAGAGGACAGTAGAAGCAAAAGTCTCATCCGTGTCCTAGGAAAGATGTGCTCAAGATGTAAGAAGAGGAAAAATAGGATGGGAGAGTCAGAAAAAGGGTGAAAGTCAACTAGTCATTCCAACTTGGTGCTTTCCAGTTGTAGCCATTATTTCCAACCAGGAATTGTTAAGTGAAATGGTCAGGGAAAAAGCAAGGGAAAATCTGAGCTGCAGAAAATTCTAAGGTGGCCAGAATCATGCCACATATAGGAAGCTGGAAGATTGTCCAAGGAAGGATCTTCTTAGCAGCATTGAAAAACTCTGCCTTTGGGATGATGTGATAGTACGTGTCGGTATATAGGCTAGTCTAGTATAGATGGTCTAATGCTCAAGATACTAGGATAGAAAGCGGGAAACCGAAAGTTCTAGTCCTACCTTACCTATGAAAGTGAAGTAAGTGGCCTTGGGCCAGTCACTCTCTTTCAGCTCAATCCACCTCACAGTGTTGTTGCTGTGGGAAACATTGGAGGAGGGTATGTTGGATAAGTTTGCTGCCCTAATTTATTTGTAAAATAAAGGCAGGATACAAATAAATAAATATAATGTGAAGTGTTTATCAGACCTTGGTAAGACACACTTGGAATAATGCATCCAGTTTTGGCCATCACAATATAAAAAAGATGTTGAGACTATGGAAAGAATACAGAGAAGAGAAACAAAGATGATTAGGGGACTGGAGGCTTAAATATATGAAGAATGGTTTCATGCATTGGGTATATTTAGGCTATTGAAAAGAAGGCTAAAGATGACATGATAGCAGTGTTCCAATATTTGAGTGGCTGCCGCAAAGAAGGGGTCAACCTATTTCCCAAAGCATCAGAAGGCAAGAAGCAATGGTTGGAACTAACCAAGGAGAGAAACAACCTAGAACTAAGGAGAAACTTTCTGACAATGAGAACAATAAACTAATGGAATGGTCTGCCTTCAGAAATAGTTGGTGCTCCATCACCGTAGCTTTTAAAAAGAGATTGGACAGCCATTTGTTTAAATGGTGTAGAGTCTCCTGCTTGATTAGGGGGTTGGACTAGAAGACTTCCCCTTCCAACTCTGTTATACTGTTATTCTATATATTTGACTGAATGACTGGTTCCTTTTATAAATAAAGACAATGGTCATCAGAGATCATGCAGGCTCTTGAAATTGTTGTGATGTGCTTTCTTCTGACTTTTTCTGACATTAGGAGATCGGATTCCTGGATTGTAATAACTTTCAAGTGACTCAAGTTAAGCTGAAGTGATAGGAAAGTAATAATCATATCGTATGTGCAGCCCATCTCAAATAGCAGAATGAAAAAAATACTTTAAACAAAGAAGTGAAGTATTATTTAGTTAAAATTATTTTGCAATATAAAAAAGGGAAAATATTGACTTCAGAAACAGACACTGCAAATGAAACATCACATTACATATCGAGGTTAAGTAAATCAGGGACTATTAAGACAACATTATTTTATATCCCATGTGATTGTGATATGCAGAACCCATATTAAATTATATACAGTAATTTGATTCCACTCCAGTGCTGTTCTATTCTATTCCATTCCATTCTATATAATTTATATTATTAATACATTGTTATTGAAGATGCATGTAATGTAAGAAAAGTCAGGAAGAATTTGCAACTGAATATTTATCATTCCAAAGAGGGACGCAAAATATCAGTCCTGGACTTTCCTAGAAGAGGGAAAATAAAACCTCCACAGCCTGTAGTTTACAAAAGCAGGAGAAAACTAAAACCTTTAGCACTAGCAGTATCTTCATCCCTGCCTACCACTAACTGAAATAAACCCACATGAAAAGAAAAGCAAGCTTAACTTTTCAGGCAGGCAAATGATTCTTGAAACCCATCTAGGAAAGCTATTGGGGTCTTGCTTCGGTATGCAGGAGGAAGGGTCAACAGTTTTTCCCCTTGACCCCAGAAAATGCAATACAGTAGTGGGTCCATCTAGTCATCAGCTGAATGCAAAACTTTTGAAGTGTTCTTGATTAGTACTACTGTTTAGATATCTACAAAGAGACTGATTTTTAATTAGATCCAAATTTGGCAATACAAGATAGATGGATTAGAAAATATCTAATTATAAACCAGTGTGTTTTTAACGGTTTATTTGGAAAATTTGCTTAATAAGTGGATCACAATATGAAAAATGTTATATAAGTATTTAATAATAATAATAAGTTACATTTAGGAGAAGCATCTGCCATAATCTAGGATTGAACTTTCCACCTGGAGGCTAGCATCTTCACCACTAGGCCACGACACCACTCTTTGAGTACATATTTTAGAGAATATTGTAGAGAAATGAACGGTGTTATGGCACCTAAGGGCTATCATTAAAACATAATCATACACACTAAATATAAGACCACTGTAGTTTTGTATTTCTATTTTCTGCTTTAAGGGATTCCATCACGTGTTAAGACAACCTGCCAACTATACCAGATCTCTTCCCCATCCTGTTTCTCACACATGGATTTGTCGTTGGGAAAAGAAAAAATTCTTTGAAGAAAATTGTTGTACATTTCTATTTTCTCGGCGTCCCAGACGCTCCCTTTTTTGTCCCCCCCTTTCTTGTTTACCAATAAATACAATCAACCCTCGTTTGAAAGCATGGCCACCGTAGTTTAAATTAGTGTCATTTTTAGAAGCCCCAAAAGGCAGATAGCCTGCCGTCTGCCTGGCACCGGAGATTGCGGAAGGGGGTGAAGAAAGCGGGGCGGGGTGGGGAAATCGACGCTTTGAGACGAAGAGAAAAGAATCACGCATCGCTCCCGCATCCGTCGCTCACAACATAATCCCCACTTGCTCCCCCTTCCCTCCAGCCAGGGAGAGCCTGGCCGGCCACCACGTGAGCCTTTGCCTAGGACGTCCTCTTCGTGAGCATGCAGAGTAGCGGGGTGGAGTTTAGCCCGGTTTTTCTCCTCCCCGACGCCAGTAATGTCAGATCCGCTGCAGAAGCGCGGCAGACTCTGCAAGGGAGGAGGAGAAGGAGGAGGAGGGGTACCCGCCGCGCGGCTGACTCGGGTTCCCCCCCCCCCCACTTGTGTTGTCGAAGAGGTGAGCTAAAGGGCAGGACGCCAGGCTCGTTAAAGAAGGTCGCTCTCTTTTGCGCCAAGGAGACTACAGCTCTCCCAACCCTTCCCACAGCTCCCTTTTTTCTTTTTCTTTTTTAAATCCCGAGGGTAAACGCCTTCAGTCCAAAACGGTCCCGGCTGCCGGCTTCCAAGCGGGAGAAGCCCGAGGAGGAACAAAGGAGAGGAAGGCAACCAGTGCCGCTTCTTGCCACAAGCGCGGCTGAAGAAGGAGCGCCGCTTGCTAGCGAGGACATTTTCCAGCAGACCGACATTGCCGACCGGCGGAGCGGGGCGGGAGAGAAACTGCCTTGGGATCCCTCCTCTCCCCGCGCTGTGCTCTGCGCCGGTGGGTGGGTGGGTGGTTTTTGATTCGCGCAAAAAGAAAAGGGAGTGTGTGTGTGTGTGTGTGTGTGTGTGTATGATTCTTGGATAGGATCCCGTTTTTATTTTCGGTCAATAAGACCTGAAGGTTATTGTGAAGGCGAGGGGCCTCCTGCGGTACCAGCAGCGTGCCTGCGCGAGTGGGCGGAGGTAAAGGGGGCTGCTGGGGGTGCCTTCCCCTCCTTTTCAACTGGGGAAATTCAATGGCCAAGGCCGCGGAGCTTTGGTGATTCCGGGAAAGGCGCTTCGAATGCTGCAATGCTGCCGACGGCGCTACTGAACGGAGGGATCTGAGCGGCGGGGAAAGAAGCTGGGGGGAGCAACCCGGCCAGAAGTACCATCCAGACCGCATCCCACCCACCCACCCCCCTGTCTCCGTCCTTCCAGCTTCCTGTGTCTCGATCGGCTTTGGAACTCCGAGGGATTCGGGGTCGCCGGTTTAATTAGCTCGGACAGGTGGCCGATCTGAGGTCCGTCTTCCCCCTGCTGTTTTGCCTGGCCGCCTTTCACCCTGCCGCTTCGCCGACCCCCCCAAGGCCGTTCGAGAATGGCTACCCTACTCCGGAAAATCGGGCTGATTCGCCTTCACAATAGGGACACGGAGGACCCCAAGCACCACCATCACCGGCGCGGCAGCCTCCAGCAGGGCTCCTCTTTGCGAGGCAAAAGCAACCATAAGAATAAGCAGCAGCTGCAAGCCACGCCGGCTAGCGGCTGCGGCAGCCCCAGCAGAGAGAGCTGCAGCAGCCGAGGCGGTAGCCCCGCTCGCAACAAGCCCAAGAAGGTCTTGGAGCTGGCGAAGCAGCAGCCGGCGGCCCAAGACGCCGGGAAAGAAAAAGCGCAGCAACACGGAGGCGGCAAGGAGGCGGGCTCCGGGAAGGAGCAACCTTCGGGAGGGGGCAGCGGCGTTAGCCGATCCGGCCCGGCCTTGGTTTCCACGTCTTTGGTGCCGGCCAGCCGGCAGGCGCACTGCACACAAGTGCGCACCCGACGGCTAATGAAAGAGCTGCAGGACATCGCCCGCCTGAGCGACCGCTTCATCTCGGTGGAGCTTGTGGACGAGAGCCTCTTCGACTGGAACGTGAAGCTGCACCAGGTGGACAAGGACTCGGTGCTGTGGCAGGACATGAAGGAGACCAACATTGAGTTCATCCTTCTCAACCTCACCTTCCCAGACAACTTCCCCTTCGCGCCGCCCTTCATGCGGGTGCTGAGCCCGCGCTTGGAGAACGGCTACGTCCTCGATGGCGGAGCCATCTGCATGGAGCTGCTCACTCCCCGAGGATGGTCAAGCGCCTACACCGTTGAGGCTGTCATGCGCCAGTTTGCCGCTAGCCTTGTGAAAGGCCAGGTAAGGAAGTGTCTCCTCGCTGCTGAGGAATACTTGCGGTGCTGGGGGTGGAGGTGGGGGCGCTAGGGAGAGAGAGGGAGAGACGGCCTTGATGGAATTAGAATCTGGTCCGATGAAACATGGGGGCTTTCTCTGATGCCCCCTGACAGTAGTGCAAACATATTCTGGCAACTTAATTTTGTCTGGTTTTCCTGTTTAGTAAGGGAGATTTGCTGTATTGGGAATGGCTTGATCTTGATGAGTTTTAGTTAAGTGCTTGAGTTGGATTATCTTAAGATGCTGCAGCTATTTCTTACCCCATCTCCAGATGTGGCTCAGCTTGCTTCACTGCAGCATTGTAGAGGACTCTCAATCAATATTGCTGGGCTACAGATAAGCCTGCTGGTGACCTTATATAAAACATTTAATCAGGGGCTGAGTTCATAAAGTGTGTTAAACCGAACCATATAACTGGTTTGGCTTTGACTTTGGCTTAGTGTTTTGCGTAAACCCAACCCTTCAATGTTTATACCAGAGTTTATGAAGTAGTAAATAGCATGCACCCAACAGGTGGAGTCCATAGTCCATAAACTCTGCTTGAGGTAAAGGTAGGTCAGGTCAAAAACAGGCATTATGAGGAAGACAGAAACGATACCTCATTGTTATAGGATATGAGAACAGATTCTTGAAAGCCTATCAAAGTTTGCCTCCTGTCTCCTCATATACCAAGCAGAATCTAGGCAGGATTGTTCTAAGTTTCTTTCTCATTTGCCTACTTTCCCAAGAGTAAAATGTCATTTAGCCTCTCTTAATCACTCCTTCATCAATATTATCTTCATACACCTCTACATTCTGGTTTACTTCATGCTGGCTGGTCTTTGGAATCACGGAAGTGGGAAGAAATGTCTTTTCTGATCCACCACTTTTTGTGAACGGACAGGTGGATAACCTGCATAGTTATTTTCTTTTATGCAATGCTTTAAGGATTTTTCTTTTGGCTTAAACAAAAGACAATTTGTGGCATACAGAAAGAACAAAAATATTGCAGTTATAATTAATCTGACACAAGTAAATAAAGACTAGTTATATACTTACCTCCTTTTACTTTCACTGTGTTTCAAAGCACAAGGATTTAGCAAATAAAGTCTTGATTGATGGAATATACGGTAGACTGTAGAAAAATAACTTACACAATTCTTTACCACAAGGTCACCACTACTGTGGTGGCTAAAAATGGGGAGTGACCACATTCATGTGTACAGTTGTGGGCATAAGAACCAGGATCTTGAAATAAGGTGAACTGATAAGGTGATTAGCTTCATGCAGTAAAGTAGGCATTTAATTGGTTTATTTTGGAAGGACAGAGCCACAACTCCTTTGCTCTAAATCGTGAATCCACAAGTGTAATGGGCTAGATCAGTGATGGCGAACCTTTTTGGCACCGAGTGCCCAATCCGGAATGCATGTGCATGTGCGCGCATTGGAGCTTTGGTTTCCAGCACATGCATGCACACCAGCCAGCTGGTCTGTGTGGTTTTCAGGCTATTTTTTGGGGCATTTTCAGGCACACTGGCACCTGCAAAAACCAGCTGGCCAGCACACATGTGTGCACCAGAAACCAGAAGAGCAGCTGGCGACAGTGCACGTGCCCACAGAGAGGGCTCTGCGTGCCACCTCTGGCACACGTGCCATATGTTTACCATCATTGGGCTAGAATAGATCTTCTCCCTTGATTAGTAAGCCAAGGGGCCCAGAAATCACTGCTAGCCCACCAGCAAGGAGGCCACTGGTAGGCCTCTGCCTAGGATGCCCCAGCCCTCAGCCCCACCTGGGACCTTGGTTGAGGCTCAGACCTTGAGAACTGCCTCTTTATCCATTGATTTTTTTTAAATCCATAACACAGATAACTTTGTGAATAGGCATTTAATGTAGTATATGTTCAGTTGAAGCAAGGGAGTACAAGTACAATAGGCAATGAATGATACCAGAAGAATCCCAGTGTAATGAATACTTCAGCTTAAATCCCATTGAAATGGAAGAAATGTCTTGGTGCAGTATTTTGATTTTTTTTCTGTTAGCTTGTGCTCTTTGTTTTTTTACATATTTATTTATTAAATGTATATATCTCTTCAATTCAAGAGCTCACAGTATTTGAATTCTCTAGAACAATTACCCTGCAGGTTGGGCTGAGAGGGACTGGCTCAGATTTCCCCAATGGGTTTCTATGGCTGATAGTGGACCACAAATTCAACTCTCCCCTGTGCCGATCCAATATCTCAAGTGTTATACTAGACATTTAGCATAAGGCTTGGAAAGATTACTGTTTAGTTTTAACCTGTAAAAACTTTCATCTGCTTACAAAATGACTATAAACAAGTGACTACTTTTAAATCATTCTTAATATGTTAAATTAGACACTTGTATTTTATTATATTTACTATGAACTGACCAGAATCAATTGAGACGAATTTTTTTAAAATAAATATTTAAATACGTTAAAAATTAAACTGTGTTAATGTACATTAAGCCTATTAATCTCTTAAGACTAAATCAGTGACTCTTTATTAACCTATTAAATGAAAGGATAGAATCTTAAAATTGCATTGAAATGCAGCTCTGGCTGCAATCTTGTATTACATACCATACCACCATGCAAGGAGGAGGTTATTTTTATTGCCTTCACTCAAGTACCCCATCACGGCAATTTATCCGAAAAGTCCACAAATTCTCTGAAACATCTTTGGAGGCTTTAGTGAGAAGGCTGATTTCTTTGGTCAGCCATGTCTGTTCTGATGGCAGACACTACAGCAATCATCGCTAATAGTAGCTACCCAATTTATAATATACAAACATCTATTTATTTATCTCATTAATATCTGCAGGATCTGCAAAAAAAGTTGGCCCTCTGCCAAAGCTACCCTTATTAATACACTGGAGTTAAGGTTTGCATGTTAACTGGTAAGAATAGGATACCCAAACAGATATTTTCTCCCATTCAGTTATTCCTGGTTATTTACAGATATTCATTAGCACCAATCAGGTAAACAGTTCACACACACACACACACACACACACACACACACACACACACAATTTTTCCACTTATCACTCACCTCCCCACACAATAAAATAATGCATGCTGTGATTTGCTGAAAGCATCTCAGGATAATGCTGATGCATTGTTCACGGTCATTGTTTCTTTTTGATGCGTTTTATCATATTTTATATTATATTTATTGCAAGTTGATGTTTACACTGCAGAATGTATTACATAATAGCTAAAAATTATAAGTTACCTACAACTCTATATAAGATCCAGAGAGGTGTTTTCTTTCCTTTTTAACTACCTTGAATGACCTCTTTCATTTATGTTAATTTCCAAATGGAGAATTTAGATGGTTGTTATAGATCTACATAGTATTTAAGAGTTTAAGTTCTGTGTTCCTATGTCTCCAACCAGTTAGCCAGGAACTTTACGACTAGTATGTTGGGAGTACTGAAGACAGTACTGAAGACTATTGTCATTGATTCCTATGTATAGCCAAAATCTTTCCAGATTATTACATTCACACCATAGCTCTCAAATCCTTTGTAATAGAGTTCTTGTAATCCACATAAAGAAAAAAATCCACTGTATTTTATTACAGGCAGTCCTTGGGTTATAATGGCAATTGGGACTGGATTTTCCATTGTTAATCAGTACAGTCATAAAGCATGACATCATGTGACTGTATTGCTCAGTAATAGCAATTTCAGCAGTCCCTGTTACCATTTTCAAGTGAGAGGCACACAGATCGTTAGGGTGGACCTCATGTGATCACGACTTCCATCTTCCTGCCCAATTTCCATTGACTTTGCTTGTGAGAAGCTGGCAGGGAACTTTGGAAATTGTGATCATATGATTGTGAGAATACTGCAACAGCTGGAACCCCAAGGACTGGTCATAAGTACCATTCATTTAGAGCCATCATAACTTTTGAAGAGTTGCTGAACAAATGGTTGTAACCTGAAGATTTCCTGTGTATCAGAGGATCTCCAAGTTGGCCAGCAATAATGTTAGCCAGCATTACAAACCAATTTAAGCTCACTTATGCCAGTCCCTTTTATGGTACAGAGGAAGGCAGCAAATTCCCTTTGGTTGTTGAGAACTATAAAGATCAAGTCAGTCTCCCACTTGCAATAATGTTCTTCCATTGAGGAACAATGTCCAGTGGTTATTGGTTGCCTTCAGCTCTCTAGTGGGAGGGTTATTTAGAATTAAATCCAACTATAATTAGTCTGTTAAAAGTAAAATATTTTAGAAAATAACCTAAAAATTGAAAATAACTAGGCTACCAAGTGAATATACTGCATGATATATTACCAAGTTAACACCCTGAAAACATTATTAGTGCACCAATAAACAACATTCCATTAAATAGTGGACTATGCACTATTTTCTAAAATGAGTAAGAGTATCAATTCGATCACCAAGACAATAATTTGTTTATTGATTTAAATCAAGTTTCTATTAAATTATAACTTCTCTGAAACAAGTATATGTATTACTTTAATTGAAACTGTACATCTTCCATTCTTAAAGATATGAATATATTTATCTAGTTTTTGTCTGCCAAAACACATTGAAATTATATTCCATTAGTGAGAAAATCCTTTTTTTTTTTTGCCTGATGAACAATAAAAAATATGAGTTTCTCAGATTTCAGAGTGATTGATATTCCATTTATCAAGGACTAAAAATGAAGCAAGGGGGGGTTTGCCTCCTTTTATGAGAAAACTCTTAGGGAAATATATTTTGAAGTTTTAGAAAATATTGTACATTTGGTTCATAATATTCCATTCCTGCAATCCTTGAACCTCATCCAAGATTATGATAGAAGAGTTTTATTGATGCAAGCAATCCATGCTCATTTTTCTACAAATAGAATACAATCCTATTTCTCCATTTCCAAAATTCTTCAATAAAGAACTGTGGATCTTGTTTCCCTGATATAAGTATTGTAAATATTTATATTCTGTAAATATTTATTCATTTTAGGGAGAAGTATTTGTATATTTAATTAAACAAATGTATTGTGTCATATTTTATTACTTACTTGACTAAATTCATATCCCTTTATATGTAATGCAAATTGGTTGTGCTTGAGTTTTTTATAGCCTGGCAAATACCAGTAGAAAATAGGCTTCTACTTAATTGCTTTCTGTGACTCAACCATTACTCTTCCAAAAACAGATAATGAATCTTGTGATACCTTAATGATAAATTAACTTTATCTCCTTAATCTTAGCTTCAGTTCATGATTTTTATGCTTCTTATTTTAATGAGATTATGCTTTGCTCTGTATTGCCCAAAGAGATCAGATTCCATTGAGTCCCTGGGATCAAATAACTAGCTATCACTGAAAAAAGAGACTAAACTAATAAATTCACAATTCCTTAACAATGTAGTGGCTTACTCTTTTGTTCTAGCTTTACTCCATCTTTTAATTGAAGGTTATCTTTCACAAATACATAAAGAATGAGCATTTTAAAATTAAAAATTGAACCAGATGATGTCTTAAATATGAAATTTTAACATAAGCTTTCAATATTTCTTTAATCACGTGGGAGAAGGGAATTGGAAATAGTGTAAAGTTTATACATTGTAACTGAAAAATATTTTCTTTAGATTAAAAATATTACAAACTAAAACCTCCTTCAAGTTGATCTCAACTGCTGACTTTTCATGGCAAGAGCAGATAATTGGTTGGCCCTTGCCTTCTGGGATATTTTTTTCAGCCTATAGCCCTGGCCTTTTTAAAGGTCTCCTAAACAGCACAGATAAAACGGAGATGTCTTCCAACAGCGCTGACTCTTCTGCTTTGAAATGGAGATGAGCACCGCCCCCTAGAGTCGGGAACAACTAGCACATATGTGTACCTTTACCTTTAAATAGCACAGACTGCTTAGATTTTCAGGATGGGGCAACGTCTAATAAATAGAAGGCTTTTAAAGTTTATATGCTAAAGACGTTTACTAATGAAAAAAACTGGCTCTTCATTTGGAACAGACCAGAATAGCACATTCCGTTTCTGTGAGTGTTATTCACCCTGCAATATTTCACTAGAGAGTTCAATCACTTGTTTTTATTTCCTATATTTTTTAATAGAAAAACCGAGTACCTGTTTTTATGCAGTATTATTAAACAGCCAAGGGAGACAAACGAAATACATTGCTGCAAACAGGTGCAAAATATTTTATTCTTGCTAAAAATGGCATCAGTATTAAAAATGCAGGATGGTCAGTGACTTCATGATAATCTGAGTAACTACTGACAAGCATTTAGAGCTGCTCTGTGTTATATAACGGAGATCATTCTGTTGCTAAGACAGGCTGTATGTACCAGAGCTCTGATCGGTGTGAGAAACGCTGATTCTATTACAACTCTCTTTTCTCATCTGCCAGGAGAGATGTTGAAATGTACAGTATTGTAGACATTTTTGTGCTATCTTTGTAAATTGGCATCTTGTATCCCTTTATATTAGCTTTAGAATAATTTGTCATCTTAATTAGGCAATGCTGATAGGTTGGTTTTTTTTTAATACATAAGACAAGAGGATCATTTGTCCCAAGTTTTGCCAACTAGATACCTCCCTGAGTTTTGTATTTCATCTCTTAAAAGACTTCCCAGCCAGCACCATCATGTTGGCTGAGAATTCTGGGTGGGAGCTGATGTCCAGGTCATGTAGATTATAGATTGGGGAGCTCAACATGCCCATCCAAAAATGGCCAACTGAAACTGGGGAAGCTCATTACCAGGGCTCAAAAGAACCTAGTGATCTCCAGAAGTTCCCGTCAGCTCTATATCCAATGAAAGAAGATTATTGTAGAAGGATTGTAATGTAGAACATATACAGAATATTATATAATTTATGATTGCCTCTTCCATGGAGTGCTCTCTTTGTTTAACAGTCAGAACTATACTTGGAATGTTGAAGTGTCATTTAGTTGTTGTGATTAACATTGGCCATGATCAACAAGCTAATTCCCATGAAATTATCTTGACAGCAGAAGGGTTGCAATGCATTTAGATTCAGAATTTCCATTTAAATCTATGTTATTTTTGAATAAGCGTATAAAATAAGGAGTAAAAGCTGGCAGGAAGTTCTCTGGTGCAGGCAGCACTGAAATGAATGGAAATTACATAAAATTTGGTCTCTGGTGTAATACCTCCAGAGACTTCCCATAATATGTGCCAAGCTTCAGAGTCCATTAGATTTTGTTTTAGATTTTTTAAAAGAAAAATATAATGGGGAGTTATAACATATGGCAAGGCAAAGTGCCAACTTCAAAAAGAATCTTTTATTTCCAGAATGCTTTTGGGTACTACAAATATCCTGATGGCTTTCTTTAAAAAAAATAAAAATGATATAAGCCTGCAGCCCATTTTTTCACAAGGTGACCATTCCAAATCTAACTTTAGGATCAAGTCATGATTTGGTTGAATTGCAGGTAAAACTTAATGAGATAGGAGTAGTGTCTCAAGGACCAACTTTGTAATAGCAATAGGATTTAGACGTATATACCATTTTATAGTGCTTTACAGCAGTCTCTGAGTGGTTTACAAATGTCATCATATTTCCCCCAACAATCTGGATCGTCCTTTTATCAACCTCGGAAGTATTGAAGGCTGTGTTGTGGCTTGTCAGCCACCAGCCCCTCCGGCAGCTGAATCAGATGAGGCGGTGTGGGAGTCAGGGCCAGCATCAAGGCAACCTGAGAGCTCTGAGGAGAAGAGGGAATGGAGCTGTCAGAGATAGAGACAGAGGCGGAGCTTGGGCCATCCATCAGCCCTCAGATGCAGAGACAACAGCCCCCAGATCTGGAGGTGGCTGATGGGGATGAGGAAGAACAGTTGGGTCCAGCGCCTACCGCGCAGATGTGCAGAAGCCAGAGGAGAGGAGAGCAGTGGAAATCTATGGGCCAATCATTGGGATGGAAGAGCCACTGCTGCTAGTGAAGCACAACCCTAGCTCTGACAATAAAAGGCAGAGGGCGGAGATGAATAGGTATGGCAGACAACTATTCATCTCCCTGCCAGACAGACTTGTTAGCCTGCTGTGAGAGGAAGAGAGACTTTTTGCCAGGGCTGCTGGCGTTCCTAATAAAGGAATAATTGATTTAACTACAGACGGTTTATCGTGCTTGGGAGCCAGGTCAGAACAGGCTGAGTTAGCCTTCTGCCTGTCAGGATCAAACTCCAGGCTGTGGGGTGGGCAGAGTTAGTCTGCAATACTGCATTCTAACCATTGCAGCACCAGTACTCCTGTAGTGTTGTTTTCTGCCTAAAAGGACTGTGCCATAATTATTTTATAAAGCAGAATACAGAATAGAAAGGAGTAGAATCATTCTTCGTCTACAGAACAAAAAAAAAGGGAATGCAAATAATGGTATTTCAAGAATTTCAAGGAAAAGAGCTATTTTGTTTTCTGGTTTTTTTCTGAATAAAGCTCCAAAAAGGAGTAAAAATTCTATAGTAAGAATGGTTGCAAGGAACATAGAAAGCTCATAAATTCAGTAACTTTTGGACATATAAACTATCATTATTATGCTTGACTGAACCATGCTGATAATAGCAGGATTTGTACACAACTTATAGACAAGATTTATTGGAATTATATGTACGGTAACTTGAGCTCCTGAAAATGTGTGTGTGTGCGCGCGCGCCCATATGTTCCCTTGTTCGTATATGCCTTACCCTATTTTAAACATGTTCAGGTAATGGGAGTGGGAATCAAGTTAATGCTACAATCAAGTCAGAAATCACCATAGAATATTCACTTTAAATAACAGGAGAATCAAAGTCTGACAGGACTAAGTAAACCATTCTGGTTTTATGGAATACTCCTTTTCAGGTAACTTTTAAATAGTTAACATAGTTATGATAGAGGAAGTTGTAATGTTAATTTTTTAAATTTAATTATGCATTCAACAGTGCTTAAATATGAATATTCAGCTGTTGTCAGTTATCCTGGAAAATTGCAGGTGGTCTGCTTAATGCATGGGCCTTTATGCAGTAACACTGGGAGTTACTACAAGTCACAACATCCTAGGAATAACCTGCTGAGGAAAGGGAAGTGGAGGGGGGAGAGCACAGACAAGAATACTTCCAGCTTGTTATTGCAAATTGGATGCAATGGGACCATTTCTGCAGGAACTGCCTTGTCATGTGAGTTCTAGGAATTGACTCTTAAGGGAGAAGCAGTGAGAGTGAACCAGAGAAATTGCTCCCAGAGAATGCTAGAAGGTATTCTGTGACCTGGAATTTGAGTTTATGAGCAGAGTTGCCAAAAGGGTTTCATAATCAAATTAATAAGATTAAGGAAATTAAAAACCAAAATAGTAAATCAAGCTGGCTTTCTGGTTCCACTATATATTTAAGTGTATATGTGTGAACTGCTCAAGATGAATAAGGAAGGGGCTTTTTCTGGGCAATATGTCCTTTGTTTTCAAGGATTAAATACTGAAGTCCGGGTCTTTTCTTATTCCACATAGTGTTTTATTGTGAAAGTCTTACTGCTTCATTATGCCTAAACAGAAATCTCATTTAAAAATTCATTTCTTCAGCAGAGAGCAGGGGATTTATAAAACCAAAGGTAAAAGTAAAGGTTTCCCCTAACTCTAGGGGGCAGTACGCATCTCTATTTCTTAGCCGAGGGAGCCAGCATTGTCCGAAGACCCCTTTCCGTAGACATGGTCAGCATAATGAGGCGCACAGAACACTGTTACCTTCCCAGCAAAGTGGTACCTATTTATCTATTCACAGTTGCATGCTTTCGAACTGCTTGATGGGCAGGATAGGAAACCATACAGAAAAACCAACAGACATGTCTTTTCTGAAACAAGCACTTTTCCCATAAAGAACTTTATGATACTAGGGACATATAAGCAGTAAAGTCAGTACATTTAAAATCCTCCTGAGCACTGGTGAGCTCTTCCTCCAGTCAACATGCCCCAAAGTCAGTGCAATCATTGTAGAACCTTCTTTAGGATTTTCATTGCAGATTAATTCAGTTTGGTGAGAATGATACTTCAGAAAGGTAGGATATTTCCAGTCAATCAAACAGCTCATAAGAACGCAGATCAGTTATTCCAACCACCGCTTTGAAAAACAAAGCTGACTGCAGGTGCCATGAACAAGCAATTATCATAAAGTAATTATTCCCCCCCCCTACAAATGGCAATTCTAAGAAGGATGACAAGTTCTTTGAAGCAGTTGACACCTTTGATGAGGTTTGTTTGATTTTGGCCTAGTATGAAGTTGGAATTGGATCATTAAGTATTGTTGGTAAAACACAGTGTTTTTAGCCTAGGATCACATATGAACCTGACATGGTTAAAACAAGTCGTTCCTGAATGGTAAACCTTTTCAGGAAGTTCATAGCATTTGTTTATGGGCAGCCAATTTTTCTCCAAAGGTCCCCAAAGATAGAGAATGCGAAAGCAGCTTTCCATACTACCATTCCTTTTCTCTCAGATCCCTTCTATATCCAATCAATTAAATCCAATTCTACATCCAATCCATTGTTTGCTTGCTTATTAAGTCTGCCTCTTTTCAGCTAGGAGAGGAGGTAGATAGGAGAGATGTTAACATTCAAACACCAGTCCTCATTCATTTCACTGCACATTCTGAGTCACTCTTGGGCCGTGTCCCCACTTCCATCTACCCACAACACAGACGCTCCTTGGCAACAGGAATTTTCTCCCACATTTCCATGATGTCATCTCCAGCCCTTTGGGAAACAGCCTTAACTTACCATAAATTGAACTGTCACTAAAGTAATATTTTTCCCCTTATTCCAAACCTGTCCAACACCTTAAGCCCCAACCTTAAGGGCTTTACAGCAGGGGTGGGTTCTAACTTACCTCGCTGCCAGTTTGCTGTCTCCCACACCGTGTGGGCGCGCAGACGCATGCGCAGTAGAAAAAAACCAAAAAATCCCCTCCCCCAAAAAGGCTGAAAACAAGATGGTGATGCATATGCAGTGCCAGAAACTCAACTTTGCGCATGCACAGAAGAAAAAAACCTGAAAAAAATTCAACACCCCTCCAAATAAATGTAAAAAAAAAAGATGGCAGCACCCACAGAGCTCCGTGACGTCACTAGTGGCCTACTACCTACTTGGTAGAACCGGTCCAAACCGGTGGAACCCATCTCTGGTTAACAGTATATCTATGAGGCTTCATTTCCTGATGAAGGTGGTGGTGTTAGGGGAATGTGACTGGGAAGAAATGATACAGATTCACAGTGAGGAACATGCCTTCTGCCAAGGATCCATGGATAATAATTTAATTCAGTAGTTGGAAAAGACTCATAGAGATCCTAGAATACAGAGAAGCAAACAGAGACAAAAGTGGTTTCATAAGTTCAGAGTTTTCTACAGGCTTCTGTTAAACTAAAACTACAGTGCCAGGGAAGGTCAATTTTGGGTTTGATGAGATTAAGCAGAGATGAACAGGGTTTGACCCTGGTCATAGGCAAAAAGATGGCGCTGAGAGGAATAGTCTCCATTTTGTTTGTTCAATTTATTTTCTCAACTATACTTCCTGTAGGCTATTGCCTCATATAGGTAGTACTTTCGTGTGCCTGTGTATGTGATATTTCCAATTTGCTGGTTGCATATACTGGTGTCAACTTTGTCTTACACTCTTTATTTCTTTGTTTGTTTACTTGTCCCTTCTCTTTGCCTCTTAACTCTGTCCTTCCTTTCTGAAATTCATGTTTCTGAACATCTCTCCTTTGTAATAGATTTATTAGGCATGGTTGCACCTTAGACCTAAGGATAAGATTTTCTTGGGGAATTCTGGATACTGTATTCCTCTGATGCCAGGAGTCATTACAAAATTCTTTCATTCTAGCAAACAGCAGTTTGAGGTTTGTTTCAAAGTGGCATAAGACTAAAGTAGTGTACATATATTAAACAAAGTGTGCTTTATATAAACCTTCTCTTGGACTTCATGGACATGCCCAAGAAGCACTTTTCCATAACCTTTGTCCAGGATAATTGTTTAACTTCTCAGTCTACAACTTTTATATTCTCTGGAAATCTCCAACCCAAATATTAAACAGACCCTACTGCTGTTTCAGAACCGAAACCAGGTTAGCCAGGTTCTGTTTCCTACTAAGACCTATTTAAAATTGCATAGAAAAACAAAATAGGACTTTAGGATGGTATAGTGATCATATTATAATCAAGGTTGTCGGGGTTTGCTGAGTCAGTCATAGTGTTTTTAAGATATCCCTCTCTACAGAAAAAGATTTGTATATTCTGCATCTCATACTTGGGTGTTCTTAATCTTTATATTTAAGTGATTTAATGTTTTAGTTGATGAACCAAATGGCGGCATCTATCTGACTTTAGCTGATCAAGAATGCTAATCAGGTTGGCTTTCATTAGTAGTGGAATAAACCCCATCTGGAAGGTCCAAGGCTGCAGACTTGGCTTAACATTTAAAAAATCTTGAAAAAAGGAGGCTGCAAGCCATTGCGATATCATCAGAGGTGGGGTCCTACCAGTTCGGACCGGTTCTACCAAGTAGATAGTAAGCCGCTGGTGACGTCATGGAGCTGGTTCTGGTCCATGGACGCTGCCATGTTGTGTTTTTTTGGGGAAATTTTTTTTTGGAAATTTTTCTGGTTTTTTCTTCTTCTGCACATGTGCAGAGGCCGAGTGTCCGGCACTGTACATGCATCACCATCTTGTTTTCTGCCTTTTGGGCGGGGGGTTGGTCTTTTTTTCTATTGCGCATGCACGCGCCCATGCGGCACAGGAGGCAGCAAACCAGCAGCAAGGTAAGTTAGAACCCACCCCTGCATATCATGCAAAGAAAACTTGAAGAAAGTTGATCAAGTTTCAGTAAAATAGACTTCTTCCTTCATACTGCAAAAAATGGCTTACAAAGCTATCAAGGGATGAAGAATGTGCAAAAAAATAAAGATTTTTTTTTTGTGTTGCTGTTATCATTCGAACTGTGGGTCTTTTGCATAGAATCTTCCATTTCACAGATAAAACTGTCTTACGCTGCCCTTTAAAAATGGCCAACATTTTAAGAAGCCAACATTACAGTTTAAGAAATCCTCACATACACTGCCATACTTTGCACACAGAATTAGAGGACAGTGTATTTTAAAGACCTTTACATTTTTCCAAATACAATTTTGAAGGAGTAAGAAGGAGATAATGCTTTTATTACCCCTGTTCTTACATTCCAAGGGAGGAATAATGTTGACTGGGTTACTAGCAGATGTAACATGGGTGTTAGGTGGGCAGAACATAGTGACATCGAAGCAGAGGCCTGGAGATGACTGTTGGGGGTGTGACGTCTTCTTTTCTCTAAAGACTTTCAGGACAGATGGTAGAGCTATGAATTAATGCCTTTTTTAGAAATATGGGTAAAATGCTTTTTAAAGTTCTAAATTACTGTGTTGTTTTCTTCTGATTCTTTACACGTAGTCTTTGACAATTGTGCAGTAACAACACAAAGCAGTCTACAAAAGAATAGGTAACAGGGTGCATTTCCACCCGATTTCATGTATTTGGATTTCAAAATATGCAAATAAGAAACTGGCATAATACAAAGTAAAATAACAGCCTCTAGCATTCTTTTCTGTTTATAATAATAGCTTTCTGGAACACTTAGAAAGTAAATGTGGTAAATAGTTGTACTCCCATGCATTTTCTGACAGTTTCTCCAGGGGGGAAAAAAGGCAGAAGTTTGTAAGAATCATAGAAAGTAATGGGTGGGACAGCTAGAGAAATTTGTGGCCAAAAAACAAACAAACTATCAATGTGTTTTCTGGTAAAGAGAAGTTCTGCAAATGGAAAGCCCCAATAACTACGGTAATACATTGTGGTATTATTGCCAACATCTGTGGAATACTAGATTCCTAATTTTCTTCTCTTGGTTATTTTCTTTCATTCAGGGCCGCATCTGCAGAAAAGCTGGAAAATCTAAAAAGTCCTTTAGTCGTAAGGAAGCTGAAGCAACTTTTAAGAGCTTGGTGAAGACCCATGAAAAATATGGATGGGTCACTCCTCCCGTGTCTGACGGCTGATACAACTTGCAACCCATTCATCAGACGCTAAACTACACAACTCAACCACAAAAATGAAGTACTTTTTGACATTTTCTCGATGCTGTATACCACATCCATCCTTTTCTACTTCAGCTTCTGTTAAGTATCCTGAATGTCATGGAGACATCCAAATTATTTATGAGCAGATCTGTTTACAAAGGAAAGGAAGGGAAATGCTGTAGAAGATTATATTTTGAAACTGGTGAACGATCGATGGATCATCTTACGTCACTTTAGTGCAGATGCTGAGATCACTTGCCCCTATTAACCATGTCCCCCTTCTTCCATCTGAGCCACATTGTCACCTGCTTTTTCCCATGGCACAGCAACAACAACTGGTGGTAGTGGAAATTCCATCCATTGATGCTTAATTCATTTAAATGTGAAATGAAGCCGTTAATATTTAATTAGGGAAACAGTGCATTGAAGATCCATGTTTGCTGTGCTGTTTTTAATCTCTTTTTTTCAAGCAGGTCAACCTACCTTGAAGATGTGTTTTCTGTGGAGCTGTGGTCTGCTGTGGCTGAATTTTAGACCTCATTTGTGCTCTGTAACATGATCTTATGTTCATTTTTTTTTTAAAGTCAGGATTCTAGCAAAGACACAAAGACTAGTATTTAAAACAAAAAGCACGCCATTGGTCAAAATGTGCTAGCTACGTGATATGTGGAGTGCAATTGTTCACCAGTAAAATCGGTCTGATCCCATGAAGGTCAGGTAGAAATTAGAGGAGCCCATAAGTGGGAGATTGCAAGGAACTGGTGGCCAAATAATTCTCATCTTCCCAGTAGGGTGAGCATATTTTCCTGTTCACTTCTGCAATGGCCAAAAGTAGATTGCGGAAGGCTTAACCTTAAATGCATGGTATTCAGCTTGAAATGATAGACCTGTTACAAAAGCTAAGTCAGTTTTTTTTTTAATGAGGCATCTTTAGGATTATTTGCATGCCTGAATTTCTTTTTGACAACATAAAAAGCAAGTACATTTGAGTCCCGTGTCAGAAACGTATATAAATGTCCAGCAGGTACAAAGGATTCACATTCCTTCTTATATTAAACTGATTTTTAAGACTTCCTATAGTGTTCTGAGGAATACAAAGGGTGAATCTGAAATGTGGAACCCAAATGGAAAATTGCATTGGACCCATTCTAAATAAAATCAGTTGAACCATTTGATTGTCTTGATATTTAAATCATTCTCCTTTAAATCATTACACTAAGCTGTAATGTTGGAAATGTTACAGCTATAATACTCCCTGATGAGTAAACTTCAGGCTGAGGCTTTGGTCTGCAAAAAACTGTTCATGTTACACAGATTTTAGCAATGCGTATGTAAAAAAAAAAAAGAAAGCTTATGGCTTAATACCATTGCTGCTGTTGATGATATTAATACTGAATATTATTTCTTCCCCGCTTGAACACCTAATTTTTTTTTATACTGGAAAAAGGTCTACAGCAAAGAAATTTTAAAAAAAAATTCACTGCTCTAAAAGATACGGAGAGTAATTTGCTGCCTGAAGGGAATTGTATCCTCTTGGCTGATAGCCAGAAATCAAGACTTAACAAGCAAAGTGGGGGCAGGGAAACATCTGAAGAAATACTACCTCTCATCGAGCATGGAAGTAAACAGCATTATGTGGTTGTGAAAGCTGGGTGACATACATACAAAAAACACTGCACATTGCGGCATTTCAACTATACACTTTGATGTGAGCAACTTCAAAAGAAAAGAACAGAGCCTGCACATTATTGCACTCCTTTATATATCATAAGTTGGGCAACCTATAGCCTTCCCACAATGGTCTCCCCCAAACCCCATAAAATCACTCTGCCAACATTTGACTTTAACTTGAAGGGGTTGGGTATGGTTCTTGCTCTGTTTGTGGGGCGGTGATTATGTTTTGGGATAGGAATCAGAACATGAAACTAACACTCTGGTCTCTACTACTCTTAAATTCTCTCTGTATCTCCAGACAAAGCAAACAATTACTCTGGAAATGTTCAGCCTCACCTATCCAAATGATATACCTGTATTGCATCACCAGAAAATTGTTTCCAGAGATACTATGTATCATCTGAAAATATTTGGGTTGTCACTAGACAAAAATCTATCTTGTGGCCTCCTCCAACACAGAATAAATGTCAATATCTAAGATAATATAAGTAAAATATTTTCTATTTATTATCCACAGGAAATTAAGCATACAAAAACACACGGTATCAACTGTATTCCTCCACAGCACATTAGCTTTTTTTTATCCATAGCACATTGGAGACTGGATTTGGATGAAATTCCATGGTTTTGGCTTGGCTCCAGGCTCGGATTTTGAGCCCTGAGGCAGCATTTCATGTTCCTCTGAATAAATTCCTGACTTAGGAAGAGAGAAGAAGGGGGAAATGTGTTGCTCCCTTCCCAGCTGATCCTCTTCAGCTGCCCACAACCTCCTCTTGGTGCAGAAGATGAGGAGGGAAGGGAACAGCCTGGTAATAGCAAAGCAGCAGAGTTGCAATGCTGGGATGTGCTTGTTTAACAGGCAGCGCTGCCGTCAGTAAGAAGAGCTATGCCAGATGTTTGTCCATTAACTCCTCTATCTCAGGCCAGCTGTTGCCAGGCAGAGTTACAAAGCAGCAGCTGAACATATTCATCTGCCTAACTATATGGAAAGATGTGGGGGGAGGGGGGAAGCATCAGCATAGCCAGTCTGCAAGAGAGATGGAAGGGCCATAGTGGGTTAAACCATGTATGGGGCAAGAGAACTATATGTGCATAGGTGGAGATCAATAGAGACTGTATAAAGTTGGACTGGGGTAAGGTTTATGGATATTGATTGATTTATTAAAGCAATACCCCGTTCCATCTGGTGTCTCTGGACAGGTTTGTAAGGATGCATTTGCTTATAGTGAATAAACAATAAGCATGGGAATAAACGTAAGCACACATGGATAAGATCAGGATGGCAAGCTTCAGTATAAAATTTATAGAATTTACAGAAAAGGAGCTATTATGAACACAGCCTCTGGCTGCATATGATTGAACTTTTTAATTGTAAGCTTCCCCAGTCATTCAGAAGTCAGGCAGCCTTGAAATTTGGTAAATACATTTGCATTTTGCTCAGTTATATTAGAAATTCCCCCGCGCATAACTTGCATAGATGTAGAATAAATGCCAAAAATAAATACAAGCAAGGTATGTAACTAAGAACTAATATGTGGAGCTTCATGTCCTACAAAAAAAAATCCAAGTACAGGAAGCAGTTTTTTTTTCCATTCACACATACATACATCAGTTACATGCCTATCTTTCAATAGGCACTTTGTACAGCAAGAAATGAGAACCCCTCTTCCGAAGATGTCTACAGCTGGGCAAAAGAAATTGGGGCAGAGGTAGGGCAAACTAGTAGGGCCTTGCACATTTCACTTCATTGTGTGACCAGGCGGATTCACAGAACTAGTGTTGCCCATTTGACATATGCTCCCATTGGCTCTCTATTCTACTTCATTAGCAATAGCTTGAATTGTTAAAGGCACTGACACTCACCATGATTTTGCTTCTTTACACTTCAAGTTCCTTGAAGCCAAATCCTACTATAAAATCAGTGACTAATCTCATTTTTGATCCACGGGCATACAAGTGACCACTACAGTGTTGGGCCAGGAACAAAAAACTGCCCTTCCTCTACCTTCTCCCCTGCAGCACTTAGACTTGGGGAAAACCTTTGCCTTGGAGCCAAAGAGGATTCCTCCCCCCCCATTTCTAATTACTGTTGAAGCTGATGGGGAGTCACAGCTGGAGAGGGAGGTGCTCAGCCTGCCAGTTTGCATACTGGCAAGGCTAATTTTGAACTGTTGATTATATGTGTTGAGCCAAAAGTTTTCAGCAAATCTCAGTGGGCTGGAACAGAGAATAAAGGCAGAGAACCACAATCTCTTTAATAATCAGGAGTAAAATGTAACCATTTGGTAATGATGGCATTCATTTTTTTTAATGGTTCGTTAAAGGCTTTCCTCTATATTCTGTACAGGATAGGTGACTTTGGAGACAAGCCTTTTTTTTTTACATCTCTTTTTTATTCCTTGTGGTGCAGCATCTATACTATTTGTCCTTTTAAGTGTTTTATTTCAAATCAACCCACTATACCAGCCATCCTAGCTGGCAAAGCAAATTAGATGTTCTTTGATTTCTATATATTGGCTCTGCCCAAATTCTAATCCCTGTTTCCCTCTTCAGTAAGCATTGCATGCAGGTATTTCTACAGTTCTCTGCTCATCCACTATCTCCTGCCCATTATAATATTATTGTTTCTGGGTTTTATGAGAGTAAAATTGCCATGATATTTTAACAAGAAGAATCCATAAGGACGCAAGGATCCAAAATTAATAGGCTCGAAATTAGAGAATAGTGCCTCTCCTTTCTCCACCATCACTATACCGACATAGCAGATTTTTTTTTTCTGAAATAGATAGATGTAGACAAGTTCCAATGCCTCGAGGAATGCATCTATACCTTTGCACTTCTGATATAAAGAGTTCTATTTCTGTGGATTAGTCCCATTAGAACAAAAATAGAAATAGAAATTAAACAAGGGATGATGACATTTGGATCTATCCCCTCCAGTCAAAATTAGCTGCATGGTCTATGCACACAATATTGTACAAAAGAAGGAAGGAAGGCAAGAAAACTCTTATTCTAACAGTATTGTCAACATGGGAGGCTTCCAGATATGAGGGCTCTCAGAATTCTCAGTAGTGGCTGTGTTGGCTGGATAATTCTGGGAGTTGAACTCTGCACATCTGGGAATTGTCAAGGTTGAGGAATCCTATTATAATTCTACAGCACTATAATAAAGACCCCCTCATTGTCTATTTCTTGGCCCTGCCTACCTTGAAGGGCTGTCATGAGTTTTAATAGCCTCTTTATGCGTTTGTCTGCCTCATACTAAAGAAAATCAAGGTGGAATTATTTTGTGTTTCTTTTCCACTCACTACTCTTTCTCAGAACTGAGTAATCTTTTCTTAAAATTCCCTCTGAACAGTTAATTCGTTCCTTCTCTAGTCTGAAGGTTAATGTACATTCTTTCACACCAGGACAAGACACACTAAGTTTAAGCAATAGCAGGCAGGTGCTACAATTGCCACTTGAACCAAATCACTTGCTCTCCTTGAAATCTGAAGTGCTGCACAGCTCTAGGGGAAGCATTATCAGCAGTCACAAACTTTATTATGATTAAATATCAAAGAGTTTGCAATTATCTCCACAACTAACAATAATGGATTGTACTGTCGCAGAAGTATACATGCATACATCAATATTTACATTTTGAAATACTTTGATTTTTAATCATTTTCCACTTTGGAGAACAAGTTCTTAAGTGAGCTCTTAAATAAAAATACAAACAAATAATATCAGCTAAATCAATTATTCATCAGATTTAATTGCCTTTTTATATTTGTCAATTTAAGTGGAACTGGTACAGTTCAGCAGCAACTAATTCACATTTAAAGCCAAATGATGGTTTGTTATATAAAATGCTTTGCTTGCTTCACTGGAAATCATTTCTGTAACAATAGCAGAGAAGGTATGGTGGATAGAAAAGATATTTTAAGTCCCCGTTTTCTGTTTTGTTTAGGATCCTCAGGGGTGTTGTATCTAAATCAAAGTTAGTCATTAATCCACCTACATTTTAGGATTTTAAGAGAAGAAAGCTGGGGGAGAAAAAACAATACAGTGCCTTTTTTTAATGCAAAAGAGACTTGCATTAAAAAGAAAGGCACAAATGAGTATTAATCCTAGGTTTAAAACCAGTTCTCCAATCTGCTGTGATTATTTCAACTTCATCTGCTCCCTCACCTCTGCTCCCCAACTGATCGATTCTGATGCTGTGTTCAGATAAAGGGCAAATGGAATAAATGGATTAGCCATTTATAACTGCAATTCTTCACATCAGTTCTGCAGATCTGAAGCTTTTAAATTACCGTAATAAACTCCAATCCAGCCATTTTCTGTAGGGCAATTTTAGATATATACATAGGAACCTCTGAATACAACCTCTTGTCTTCATTCACAGTATGGCTCCACACATGTATTTGTTCTGCTGCTTTTATCCATGTGCAGGGAGGCTGTAGTTTAGAGAAAGAATGCACATGTACACAGAATGTAGAACGATTAGTCAAGAAGAAAGCAAGTAGCACTGCCAAATAAGTACCTTTGCAGTAAACAACAGGGAAAGCTCTTTAAATCTCAGTTGATTTTGTCATCTGCCCTAGTACAATTATATACTAAAATTGTAATACATTTTATAATAATATGATGCTCCCGCTCTTCCAACTCTAAAAAGGTGTCATTGTTGGAGGTCTTCAATTGCTGTCCTTTTTTTATTGCCACTACAGTTATATATCTCTTGCATGACTTAATCAGTCTTATATTCAGAATGAGTCTGATAATGGAATTTCATTCTTGTTGTCTATGTGATAGTGTATAGCTGCTTTAATTCATTTTAAAAATGTAGAATATAAATATGTGTGCATTGCAAATATAAAATATTCTAGACGTCTTTGTAAAAATTATGAAAGAAATTGTACAAGCCCATTCAAAAAGATAAGCTTCAATACTTCATTTAGCTACTATAGCAGAACAAAAGGCAGAGTGTATGGCCTTAATTCCCTATGCCCTTGAATTAAAACCACCTATCCTCATACTGAAAATTGGACACCTACTGGTTAATTGATGACAACTTTGGCTGATTAATTTATTAATTTAATCCTGCGGCTAAGACAAATTAATTGTTGCTTGATAGAATCTGAAAGAACAGAATGCTGAGAGATGCTTTCACATTTAGCGCCGGATGTCTAGGTATGTGTTTGTGTCCGTGTGTATGCAACCAGGCAAATGCACAACTCTTATTCAATAATACATTTTACTGTCTGAAAGGAAGGGCAGGTTCACTTCCTTTTCCACAGGGGCACAAGATTTGATAAGTGAAATCTTATCTCAACACAGAGGAAAACACAATTTCCTCCTAAACTCCTGAGATCACCAAGTCCAGGGTACAGGGTAGGGAACAGGGTACATACATGGCAAATATAACCGAAAGACATTACAAAGCTTTACGTTTAGGAAGCTGCCCTTTATTTTAAAGCTCAATTAGTATAGAAAAGTGTTAAACAGTTGATTACTCTTTATTAGTCAGTCCTAAGGGTTATCATATCAGAGTTGCAAAAACTCTGCAATGTTCATCTTCCTTTGCTGCTCCTTAGGGTTTGCAGGATTACTGCAACCCTGGTATGCAACCTAGACAATTCTCTCAGTAATTTTCTATTAGCAGTTTCAAAATCCATCTTTATCCAACCACCAATTTCTGGCCTGGTGAACTTTTTAATGTTTTTTATTCGGACAATAACATATTTTGCACTGATAAGATCACATACGGGTGGATGAATGGGTACTGCTTTTTAATTTACAGAATAATTAGAAAACACCATTGCTCATAGCACTTGCTCATTAGCAGTTTAACACTGGAATTTGATTAGTTTGAATTTCAGTTTCTTTTGAAATTAGGTTCATTAACTACACCCAAGGTCTACACCCAAATGGATGGAATCAGTGAAAGCACAGCCATTTTATTTACCTATTCTGACTCTTTATAAATGTTGTTTTTTCTTCCGATTTCCTTTACTTCAAAGGAAAAGGTTAAGAACACAAGTAATGTACTTTCAGAGATAAATGAAACTAGGGCTTTTGAAAGGCATAGTGAGTACATTGCTGGCTATATTTTAAGAGTGCTTGTAACTCTAGAAATGGTATGGTTGCAGGTCAGATATGTACACTTAAAAAATAATAATAAAGACATCTAAGTCTATCCCTATCCTAACAGAACCAGCTACATTCTATTAACCCAAGCTTATATTCTTTCAGGGCATTTAAGAAATGTTCCAAATACTATGCAAGGATATGGGAGATGGAAAGAGAGAGCAGTTTGAAGGGAAGGCCCCCCTCTGAAGTAGTCCTTCTTCAACCTAAGAACAGGTGAGATACCTGACAAGAATTATAGTGACATCAGGTGATCTGTGTCTAAAGTACAAGTCTGGACATTTTTTGTCTCACTAGTAAGCATGGATGTTTTTCTTTTCTTTTCCCAGAATAGTATTCACAGAAAGGAATGAAATAAAAGCCCAGCAAAGCAAATACTTAAAAGATTAATTTATTTTCACTAGCAATAATAATTCATCAGAGGAACCAATATTAACCTAGAGAGATGGAGAGCTGTCCTGTGTGGCATCTGTTCAAACAAAGTTTAAACAATCAACTCTTGGGGATACACTTATTTGAATTATGTACATTAACGGTAAGGGCTGGATTTGATGGACCATTCCAATTCTATGATGTTATATACAAATGGTTAAAAATATGCCATACAATTAATGTTGAAGGCAATCTCTAAAACTAATAGTGGATACTAATATTATCTAAGCCCCCAGTGCATACTTAAGCCTTTTGTTGTTGTTGTTTTTACTTACATAGCGCCATGTTCAGAGATTGCCCATGTGCTATTTCATTATACGGTAAAAATATATTAATCCCCTGCCAAGGGAGTGAATTTTTGAGAGGAAGAACTTTCACAACAGCCAAGTGATGATTTACTTAGCAATGTATATTTTGCTTTACTTCTCCAAGGATTTCTGCTATTTTTCCTGTGCTGTGCCATGATTAGCAATTTAATTTCAACTTAGCCCCATGGAACATTTATGCGATCTTTGTTTGTAATAAAACATGTTACTAACATAAATTGCTGAAGCCCTACAAAAAAGATTACAACGAGGTGATTATTAGTTGAGGGACTGAAAGAAGGTTTTAATGAATTTTTCCTCACCATTCACCCTTATTCATTTACTTACATATTATGCAGATTTATATGGATTCTGGGTGGCTAACAATGCATAACACACAGTATATATCAAAACTATAGAAATAGACTTTTTGGAATGTCACTTTTACATCTTTAACCTCAACCATATTCCCTGGGTATGCTTCTGAAGCTCAAGGTCATTTGTTTGCAGGTTCTGGACAACTGAGCATAGCGCCAGTTTTCTTTGGTACATCCTGTGATGAAACACCAAAGCAATTATTTTCTTGGTTCAAAGCCTAAAAATAGGGATTGTGGATGCTGGAACTGGGAGGTGAAATGGCTAGATTCTTGCAGAACACCAGACCAGAGCATTTTCCATGCATAGCATTACCCGTTCATAGAAGCATTAGAAAGAAAGCATTGAAAGAGGGCTTTATAGTTGAGCATTTGCTCAACTATAAAGCCATAAGACACGAAGAATAAAATACAAGTTAGCCTCTTTAAGTTGAAAGTGAATCTATCATAGTAGGGTATATAAAATGTATCATGGTGTTGCGGCACATGCATTCATAGGATTTGATGGATTGGGGGCTGCAGATACCCATTACAAGTCTCTAATCCTGTTACTTATTTTGATCTCTCTTCTTTTGTCATGTACATTGTTTCCTCTATGTTCCTTAAGAAAATTGCATCCAGACCCCTGGTTTCCAAATATGATCTAGGAATTAGCTCTATTTTTTTTTGGGGGGGGGGGGATGTGCCATAGGATATTTTGTCTGATAATAGTTTGTATCTGACAACAGATAAATTCAAATTGTTACATGAGTATTAATCAACAACTCAGTTACATGAATATTGTCCAGATACACCATATAGAACAGGGGTGTCAAACTCAAGGCCCGCAGGCTGTATCTGACCCGCATGGGATGCTTAGCTCTGGCCTGCAGAGGGCATGTGGTGCCTCTGCCAGTGAAAATGGAACTCGGGAGCTCTGCCAGCGCATGCTCCCCTGAGCTCCATTTTCACTAGCAGAGGGCTGCAGGAAGCTGTCATGGCCGAAAATGGGACCTAGGAGGGCACATGCAGCATTCCAAGCTCCATTTTTGCTGACAGAGGGCTGCAGGAGGCCATCATGGCCAAAAACGGGGGTCGCAAGGTCTGCAGAGGCAAAGGAACAAGAGTTCCTGCATCCTGTACTGTCCATTGTATGCTGTTGAAGTGAAAGAGGCAAAGGAAAGAAACATAAAAGCAAACACATTCCTTGTGTGTACTGGTGAGCACTGCAACCATCGCACTATCCACATTTTTTGTCCTTCAAATTACTCCCTAAACCTTTTTTACCAGTAGTGAGATTGGGACACCGTTCCTTGGCACAGAAAATGGGGGAAACAGAAGTAAGTGGGGAAATAGAAGCACCAGCAGTTTTATTATTAATTGTTCAAGCTAGATTGCCCCATCAATTTGGGCCCTAATTTGTAGAGGAGGCAGGATTGGATAGAAATATTGAAGAATTAGAATTACTGTAGATATTCAGTAAGCATGGATTGGCTTGCACGTCTCAAAATTACAGATGCCTATGGGCCAAAAACACCATAATAAACCTTCCATTTTGCCCCAAATGGTTCACTAAGATGCCATCACAACTTCAGGCCAATTATTCCTTGGTTGTCTCCCACAATTGTTTACATTTAATTACCATTTATAAATATAATTTCTGTCAATGCAAGAGAAAAAATAATTAAAGACTGTGCTATAATATTTCATGGCAAGATAGTTTAGATCAGGGGTGTCAAACTGAAGGCCTGTGGGCTGGATCTGGTCCACCAGGTGCTTAGATCTGGCCCGCGGGGCCAGCCTGGGAACAGCAAAGTACTGGCCCGTGGTGCCTCTGCCAACGAAAATGAGGCATGGGGGACTGCAGGAGGTGGTCATGGCCAAAACCGGGGTATGGGGGGGGCCCGCAGACAGTCCCCCTCATGCTCAGTTTTTGGTGGCAGAGGGCTATCAAAACAAACCAAAAACAAAAGGAGAAATGTTTCCCCTTTTGCATTTGAGCATCCAAGAGGGGACAGGAGAGGAGAAAGGGAAAGAGCAAAGACAAAGAAAAAAAAGGAAGAATGGGAAGATGTCAAAGAAGGAAAAATAAGGAAAGCAGGGAAAGAAGAAAGGATAATGAAGAGGGAAGAAAAAAAGAAGAAAATGAAAGAAGGAAGATTATAATGTGAGGGAGGGTCTCGGGGAAGTCCTGCCTTAGCACTTGGCCACCACAGGTGCCCCTGACACGAGTCCCATGTCACACCCTCCATGGCCACGCCCCCCGGCCCTCCAAGGGCAAACGCAACCCTGATGCAGCTCTCAATGAAATTGAGTTTGGCACCTATGGATTAGATAGACAGATAGGCAGAAAGATGATACTTTCCCCCAAAGAAGACTAGGAAGGATGATCTATTGGGATGGTCTTTCCCCGTTTGTAAAAAAAAACTTGCATAATATTACAGGTATTCAATTAATCATATACTGGCCACATCTGGACCAAGAAAATCCCAAATACTGTTAGATGGCAGGAAACAAAACCTTCAATGGTGCCATTTTATGAGGCCTAGATTTTTGTACCCGATATTAGGAACATATAATTTTGCTGAAAGACATTAACAGAACCATCTTTCCATAAACAGCCACCAACTAACTTACATTTTATTTTTGCACTTATTTCAGTTGTAGAATATATTGCATTAATGAATAACCAACTATCCAGTAAAGCCAGGGAGGCTTTATATCAGTACAGTATATGCTTCAAATGCAAGTTCCCAGTTTAAACCCTCCCTGGTATTTTCAGGTTAAAAAAGAATCTTTCACAGGTTTGTCAGAGATTTAGAGAATCTTAGTGGATTCAATAGCTAGGTGTCACATGGCTTTGCTCTAAAGTGAGGTTTTTCATTTCTATGCTTTCTCCTCCATCACACGTAGTTTACTAATCAACATCATGTATGTCATGGATTAATGATGTTACGTTATAAGGCTCATTCTAGTTGAATGGCTCATTTGGTTCATTTCCAAATAGTGTAATAACAATGTAGGAAGATGATGAGCTCCATGAAAACATTGGAGTTTGGACAGTCATTGTTACAGATACTTTCATGTGAATTTCAATCCTGTATGAAGCAACAAGAGGGCTTAGTACCCTGCAAAATCCCCTCCAACTCTGTGACTCTACAAAGAACACAATTCTCTAAACTGAATACCATTTTCTCAGCCAAAATATTTAATCGCAAAACACATTAGGCAAACTGTATGTTCTTGTTAATTACAACTTTCATCCCCAAAGTTGTGATTTGAGTGTTTCTCTCAATTCAGAGCAGCAGTTATATACAGTACTTCACAATTAAAAATATATATATTCCTGACTTGTGTTGTGCTGCCCTCTGCTGTTCTAATATATAATACTTGAAATCAAGAACGGTTAAAAAAAAAAAAAAACTCTTTAAAGTTGATGAAATATCCTTTTGAAAAATCCCTAGATGAAGCCAACATTTCATTTCCCAGAGAAGGCTTGCTAGAACTAGAATTTTTAATCATGCTAAGGTTTTCCAATTATTATTTCTTGGAGTGGTTTAATTTGTAAACTGAATTTAAATAAATACTGGCTTGTCATTTTTTTAATTATATCCAGATCTCTGATTCATCTATTTACTGTTGGGCAGATTAGCAATAGCAGATATAAATTACGTTATTATTTTACTCTACCTTCTTTTTACGCAAAGTGTATGCCACCAAGTGGGCTATAGGCCAAAAAAATCTGTAATAATAAAAATTCCAGTCTTAGATTTTATTTTATATTTACTTTTCTTTGTTTTGCTACAGCAAATAAGTTTGGTTCCATTTTTGTAAATAAAAATGAACAGAAAGTTTTATGAAAAATATTACATATCTTTTTGTTGATGCAATAGTGTTAAATTAGTCTACCAATTTAAAAAAGTTAGCAAAAATATTGGTTTTATCAATGGCAGGAGGATACTGGATTTTACCAACTAGAGCAGTGATGCTAACCTTTTTGCCATTGTGGGCCAAACGGGGGAGGAGTGTGGGGGGTCATGCACACATGCCCACAACCATAATTCCATGCGCCCCCCCATGCATGCATGCGTGGCACACACACACGCCCGCTCCCAGCACGCAATGGCACACCCGTTTTTCACTCTCCTCAGGCTTCAGAGCCTTTCTAGGAGCCTGGGGAGGGCGAAAATGGCCTTACCCACCCACCCACCCTGGAGGCCTCCGGAGGCAGGAAATGGTCCATTTAGCAACTTCCGGAAGTGGCCAAATGGGCCATTTCCTAACTCCGGAGAGCCTC
>JANHFT010003628.1:30744-41313 GCA_032467955.1 Pseudoxenodon macrops | reverse complement strand
GAGAGAGAGAGAGAGAGAGAGAGAGAGAGAGAGAGATCCTACAGAAAACACCCAGAGCCATGAAACCTGGGTAGGCATGGTTGGAGGGTGTGTGTCATGTCACTGGGTGGGGGTGACATTGAGTTGTCCACATCCACACAGGTTTTATGGTCCCGGTGTTTGTTTTCTGTGGGAAACCGGTCCAAATGGCTCTTTGAGTGTTTAAGGTTGCAGATCCCTGGTCTAGTGGCTAAAGCATCAGGATAGAAACTAGGGAATTGTGACTTCTAGCCCATTTAGGCATGAAAGCTGCCGTAACTTTGGGCCAGTAACTCTCTTTCAATTCAACTCACTTCACAGGGCTGTTATTGTGGGAAAAATAGGAGGAGGAAAGGAGTATTTTGTATGTTCGCCTCCTTGAATTAATTATAAAAAAAAATAATGGTAGAGTAAAAAAAATCTAAAAAGTGTTTCATATTCAGAACAGTGACCATTCAATTTTACCTTGATATGATTATGTAGTATTTATTTGCATGTTTGTCTAATAAGAGTTTCTTTAATTTAATGATGACATTAGGAAATTGGTCAGAAAGTCACTCAGTCCAATGCAATAATCTTGGAAATAGATTATAAACTGGATATCAAGTAAAATTGCCAATTGACTTTTCTATATTCTTTCAGAAATATATGATTTAAATAATTTCAAAGTTTTACCAGGCTTTAAACCACTTATTTAGAAATTTTGTAGATGGTTGATAAAACTGGAATAGAAGAAATATTCTAGATATGGAGTGGGGAAAAGTATATATTTCTGATTTTTATGATGTCACAGAATGACTGAGGATAGTGAATTAAATTCAGACTAATCTTTCTATGTTTAATTCCATTAATACATGGATTTTGATTGACACTGAGTTGCTTTAAGCAACAAAAAAACCCTGCATATTATGAATAGTTCTTTTAAGATGTGAACACTACAACAAATATTTTGAAATTTTCAATTACAATTTTAGTGTATTGCACTACATAAAATTATATGCTCAAGGAAAATGAATCTAAAGACTCTGTGAAAACAAACCTGCAGCTGAATGGCAGTATTTTCCTATTGCTTGTGCCAAATACCATTATTTCTATGGTTAAAAAAAAAAAGTGACCGGCAGCTACCATAAAACAAGCTGTCTACGTTTAAAATGAATTTTCTCACTTGGAATAAAGTCAGTTGAACTGTAATTAGTTATCTGATTAACAGAAGTCCAAAATAAAAAAAAAGAGAGGCTATTTTGCTTTGGTTTCCCCAAGGTATATTCAGACTTTTCCTTCAACCACTGACTTTCAAGCAACAGTAACCTGGGTATACAGTTAACTGTTGGAGCAGAACTCCAAAGTCATAAGTAATTATGAAGAGTTTTCCAGATTATTAGCTGTTTCAGGAGCCTCAGTCATTAGAGATGGAATAGTCCATTAGACATTTCTGTTCCTAGCTACTCTTCTGAATTGATTCTGATAGAAAACAGCCCACTGTTTTAATCAATACTGTAATTATTCTCATTGATGGATTGTTTTACAATCACTCCTATCGTTGATGCTCAGGAGGCATCAAGCCTGCCCACTGCATGGAATAATGCGCTACAAATATCTGATTCGAATCCACACATTATTGAGGCTGGGATGACAAGCGTGAAATTAATAGTTCCACTTCATGTAAGACCTGCATTCTTCTTTTGAAAGAGTAATTTGTTGCTGTTATGCATTCTAGAAACAATAAAGCTTCTTGCTGTTAGGCTTTTCTAACCCCTGTTTTGATTATCTAACATCTTTCCTTTGGATTTCAGGCAGCGTATTTTAAAAATATAGATCACCGTGTTTATTTAGTAATTAGAAAAAACCTATTGGTGGGGCAAAGTTAAACATAATATAAAGGATATATAAAATATTATATGTAAGGATTAGATAGAAAAAGGGCAGGAGACCCCAAGTACATGCATTTTCATTCTCCAAACTGCAGAACAATTATACATAATTTTATTTTAATTAAGTATTGTTTTCTTCTGTTCATTTGTGTCCAATTCTTGGATGCTACCAAGATGGGTCCTTGAAATTTTCTAGGTAAGCTTTCTCAGAAGGGGTTTGCCATTGCCACCTCCTAGGGCTATAAGATATTATTTACAGATATTTGTATAAGTATATACAAGGTTACAAGATTATGAATACATGAAATGAATACAAATAAATGGGGATGGTAGCGCACATTGGTGAGCTATGGGGAAAGACTCTTCTGGTGTCGTTCTACTCCAACAGCATACATCTTCAGGGCTATGAGAGTGGGAATTAGTGTAAAGATTTTTAGTAGCAACCGACATTATTTTACTTTAACTAGTTGTGTGAACAAGATTGCCTATGTGTCAGGGTTCCGACAGATGCTCTCCTGCCAATGGCAACTCAAGAGCAGGCCAGGAATGCTTTACGAGTTGACACTATGAAAATAGGAAGTGGAGTGATACTGCAGTGAAGAAATCAATTTCCTTGTATAAAAAATGTTGGATGGATTTGCTGACTCACTGCCAAGCTGTATTGGTCAATTCAGTTCCAGTCAGCCCTCTTTTCAAGAGAATCAGCTTGAATTTATCAAATAGTGGAGAAGACCTTTATCTCTTATTAGGAAAAAATACTTGGATATGGGGTTTAATCTTTGCCAGTTTGTGAACTGAATAAGATTCCATACAATGTGCAGATTTTGGACCATGATTTCTTAGGGGCAAAAAAACACCCCACAACTAAATATGAAGCCAAGGTATTACATCTTGCAACGATGTTAAGGTATAGTTTATTTGCCAGTGTTTATTTTATTTATTTTATTTTGTCAAGCATGTATTATATAACAGATATAAGTATAAACATGATTATGAATACATGAAGTAGATGCAAATAAAAGGGAATATTAGGACAGGGACGGTAGACACACTGGTGCGCTTATGCACACCCCTTAAGGACCTCTTAGGAATGGGGTGAGGTCGACAGTAGACAGGTTAAAGGTTAAAGTTTTGGGGGTTTGGGGAAGAAACCACAGTGTCAGGTAGTGCATTCCAGGCATTGACAATTCTGTTACTGACGTATTTTCTGCAATCAGGTTTGGAGCGGTTTACCATAAGTTAGTATCTATTATGTACTTGTGTATTATTGTGGTTAAAGCTGAAGTATTCATTGATTGGTAGGACATTGTAGCAGATACTTTTATGTACTTTGCTTAGGTTAGATCGAAGACTGCGAAGTTCTAAGTTGTCTAAGCCCAAAATTTCAAGTCTGGTGGCATATAAGGTATTCTGTTGCGAGCAGAGGAGTGGAGGACTCTTCTCGTGAAATATCGTACAATTGTATTAATGTCCGGTATAACGTGGGGGGTTCCAAACAGATGAGCTGTATTCGAGAATTGGTCTAGCAAAGGTTTTGTACGCCCTAGTTTGCAGTACAATATTACCGGAGAAGAAGCTTCGCAGGATTTGCATCATCATTCTGCATAATAATTTCGCATGATTATACATACAGGATTGCATGCACAATCACGTTTTAAAAATCCGCGTTCAGGGGGCGCCCACCGAGGAGTTCAACATCAAAAGATCACCTCCCAGGTTTTAATGTTGCTTTGTTAGTCCTCTGCCACGCTTGCAACTTGATGTAATTGCAAAGGGGGTGGAGGGTGGAGGGGACAGGCTGCCAGAATTGTTGGATGCGGTATGGTGACACCACCTAGGGGGTTGTCTCTGAATCTTCTCCTCGCCACAGCGAAGTTCTCCTTTCCCCTCAGAGGTGAAAGAATAAAGTGATGTACCGTTTCCTCTAGCTGGTTCATCTCTTCCCTTCTTCCCACACAGTCTGCCGTCCCTGGCGCAGCTCCCGTACGTCTGATGTGGCTTCGACACCCCAGGCCCCAGGGGAACGCACGGCCATCTGTTTTACCTGGATGTGCGGCCAAATCGGTACCGAACCGATGCTCACCTGCTGCAGCTTTGCCGAGATGTTTCGCAGGTTCTCCCAGCTGAGTTGATTGAAGGGTTTTAAATTAAAACACACACACACACAATTATTTTTGACAAGACTGGATGAGAAGGTGAAAAAGGCACAGTTCGGCGTAGGGCTGTTTCTCTCACACGGCGAAGGTAAATCGGGCATCCGGTGGGGTGAGGGGTGGGGTGAAAGTTCCTGTTTGAGGATCTATTCCAGAAAAGTCTAATTGGAAACTCTTGGAAAGCTTGTGATTCAAACTGGCTCTTTTTCCACGAATACACCCAAAAAAAAAGAGCCTTTTTTTAGGAATTTTCCCCCCCATGAATTTCAGCGCTTGCAAACACAACGGACTAATAACACACTGGCGACTGCCAAATGCAACGCCGGCAAATGTTAGGTAGCTTTGCCAACCCCATTTCCATTTTAAACATTGCCCTCCAAATGCTTGCGCTCTTCACTTTTCCTGGATGCATCGGTGGTATTTTCCAAGGAAAAGGAATGAGGGTCATAAAAAAGGATGCTGTCGGCATATCGTTGAGGAAGTTAATATTCTGCGGGATTAATGCTCTGTCTTGGGAAAAAACCATGTGGACCTCTTTAAACATACCTAAAACTTGGCGCTCTTAAAGGAACATGCAATGGAGATATGCCACCTGCTAACTCTGGAGCATGAAAAACAGGTCCAGCTGCTTCCAATGGAGATGTTTGCTGTGCAGCCAATAATATCATTTCTTTTTTAAAAAAAAGAATGGACAAGTTTACGAATAAGGCAGAGGAAGGGATTCTGATTTTTGCAAAAATTAATCTGAGCATTTCTAAAGATTTATCTGCAACTATTTTCATTCCCCCCTTCTTAATCTGTCTGATTCAGAAGCTCTCTCTGTTATTGCCACTTTATCTTATATATTTGTCCATTTTCTTTTGTTCAGATTTCTTTTCCAAGTTAAGTATCTTCCCAGAACTTCACAACAGTTTGAATTTGCAAGCTCTGACCATGGATGAAAAAAATGGATACAATACACAATAAACCTACACATAATGTCTAACTTCATTGCAGTTTTGAGGAAATTATTTAATACCCTACATATTTTCCTCTCTCTCACGGAATAATAATAATAATGTTAGACTTAGAATAAGACTTAGAATAACTTTATTGTCATTTTAAATGTACACTAATTGGCATACATTAAAATGAAATTTCGTTGCATATAACTTTCAAAGGGTCATCATCTCCAATATACACTACATAAACATGACGAATAAATAAATAAATATGCATATACCAGTATACCCACATATATTGTATGACACAGAAACAATACAGTCTAGTTCGGATGTATACATGTACACGGCGAGAAAAACAAATCTTGAGAGTTTACCAGACGGATGGCATAGGGAACAAAGCCGTTACAGAATCGGGTAGTCCTGCTAAAACTACTTTGAAACCTCCTCCCAGAGGGCGAGCAACAGAAACAGACTGTGAAGTGAGTGTGTGAGGTCTCTAACAATGTTTCAAGCTCTAAGCACATAGCGTTTACAAGCAGTGCCCTGAATAACGGGAAGCGAGCTTTCTATAATCTTCTCGGTTATCCTTACCACTCTCCGTATGGACTTTCTATCTGAGGCACTGATTGTGTTTGTTGATGCCATGGTGTATGTGTGCGTTAGGGTTTTTTAGATTGTCTGATTTTAATGTTGTATGCTGCCCCGAGTAACCATATGTAAATTCAGCGGCTATATAAATTTGTTTAAGAAATAAATAAGTGTGGATAACATAGATAACAATTTAAAAAATGATGATGATAGAAATGGATTTATACAGCAGAGTATTGTCTCTCATTCTCTGTGATGAGCAGTTCTGGCTTTCTGAATCTATCAGGGATATATCAAAGGAGACTGATGGCCATCCATAGTGGACATTCTTTAAGCCCATTAAATCATAACAGCCTTAACCAGAGGTGTCCATGGTGTACATCTGTGCGCAAATGATAAAACAAGCAACAAACCACACCAACACCTTTTGATTATGTGCATTGTGACATTGTTGGTACATACACAAGGTTGGTGATTGCCTCGTGCCATTAGAATAGTTGCTGTGTTTAAATTGTCCCTGATCTCCTTCATTCTGCTCTAGGTGAATTTTCAACTCCACTGGTGTTTGTCAAGGCGACAAGTTTGTATTTTGAGATCTCCAGATCACAAAATTTCCCAAGCACTGTCTACTCCTTTCCTGCTGGTCTCTACCTTCAAGCAGTTCCTCTGCTAGAGATATTTTTGCCGATTCTCCTCATTGGGAGCACAATTCACTTACCAATGGCCCCATTCAGGTTCTGGAAGATTTTGGATGTGTGGTCCAAGGTGATCCCGTATTTTTCCTAAAAAAGCACAACAGGGAGGAACTAAGATCAGAGTAACCTTTCCTTAAAACAACGTATTCTTCTCCTCCTCATCCTTTTACAAACCCCTCCATGGTCAAGTTACAAATCAGGCACTTGGGAGGGACACTGAACTGTAGCTTTGCAACATAGGAGATAGCATAGGAGTATAAATCCTTCCATTCCCCACCATCCACTCAGAGCTGAAGAAGTTTCTTGGATAAGAAGCCAAATATCTTCAAAGAAAAACGAGAAAGTTCAATTGCCTCTTGAAAAAGCACCTTTGAGGCAACCATGACCTGGATGACTGAGAATCTCCGTAGACATGTAGCTTAGCAACGTTGGTGAGTTGTAGATCCAGAGTAAGTTGTTGGTATTTTGTAAAATTCTGTTCTGACCTAGACTTCCCAAAAGCATGAAGCAGACTCCTTGTCCCGACAAAAAACCCTTTTTATTAAGTTACTGTGAATTCTTCTCATTCACATCCAGCCAAGTCTTTCAAGGGAGAATTTACAGTCACAGACCTTATCTGGCTTGGAGAGCTGCCAGGCCAATAACTTTGCAAGGAGTCTCTGAGAGTCACAAACCAATTAAGGGAATTAATTGTCTCCTGCAAACTCCCCTCCCCTTTCGCTCCTCTTTATTCCCTATGGGAGGGGCCAGTCACCATCCATCTGTGGCTTTACTCCTGAGTCGACCCTTGTTCCTTAGCTGTTCCCTTCTCCCGACAGCTCTGCGTATGCGCACACTGGAACAGGCTCCAGCTGTTCTTCTGCTCCACTGGTGTCCGACTCCGAAGGCAGCTGACAACTGTCAGACGGTCGTGGCCCACTCTCTGTCTCCAATGCACATTCATCAGAACCTTCCCCAGCCTCCAGGACTGGTCTATGTTCCTCCCCAACCTCCTCACTGTCTGAGTCTGCCCCCAGCTCTTCTGCCCACTGGCAGGCCACATCAAATTCTTCCTCGCTAGAGCTGCTCCTTCAAAAGTGGGATTGGAAAAAACCTAAACTCAGTTTACCAACTCAGCTCATTTGTCACTTTGTAACTTGACTTTTGCATCATATTTTAGATTCTGCTAATCATATGTTGTCCTAAATGACATGCATTTCGGTTTTTGGGAGGTTGGTCCTGTTCCCACAACAGGTTTACAACAGATAGCCCCTACTTTGGGCAAACCTTCTTAAATGAAGTGAGTCAAAAGCACCAGTTTGGGTAAGACAGGAAGTCTTCAACTTACAACTGTAATAGAGCCTGTCCATTATGTCTCTAAGTCATGACGGTTATAAAGCAGGTCACCGCTGTGTTCAAACCAGATTTTACGACCTTTTTTGTGGCAGTTGTTAAGCGAACCCTGCAATTGTTAAGTGATCCAATTGTTCGTTACAGACAAATTTTGCTAAAAACTATAAGTAAATGCCCGTTCCCCCCCCCAAAAAAAAACACTGTTAAAATATGATCATGTGACCAGGGGACCTTGCGAACAGCCACTAACATGCCTACAATCTGGTCATGTGACTGCAGAGGGAGCATCCATTGAAACCTCTGAACTGGATCTGGTACTTAAGACCTTTTAATCTCTAACCAATTCCTGCTATCTTAATTTCGAATGGTTGCTAAGCAACTGCGTTCCCTTCCTGACTTCTCTAGCAGAAATTGGATATCCCATGAATCTTCATACACCAGATTACTGGCAGGACTTCATGACATCACTAGCTGCTTCTTTCCTATTGGCCAGGAAGCCAAAAATAAACATGGCTCAGCCCCTACAGTTGACCAGAATGTGGGCAGGGTGATCTGTATTGCTTTGGCAATGAGTTCCATCCTAGAGCGGCCCTTTTCCCCCCAGCCGTTCTTTCTCTTCTACTCAATATGCTGGAGGTTAAAGATGAAAAGGAGAGAAACTAACCAGGTTTGGTTGAACTTTAAGCAAGACTGGGACAATTTTAAGCCAGCTCCAACCCCTACATGGATGCAGTAAAGCCCTCTGTGAGAACAGCACTGTTGGAGAAGCGATGTCAGAGTTGCATAAGTCATTTTAGCAAGTGGGGAATGAAGCCCAAATATTTCTAACGGAGGCAGACTGTAACTGTAAGAAATGATTACAAAAACCATACAATCTAGTTTCTCCCAGCACTCACACGCAAGGCAGGATCCAAGTAAATACGTGTGTAAAACAGCTGGTCGTCATCGTTATCCTTGTACTTCCACAGTTGGACAATGCGGTTGATCACAGGCGCATAGCCAATGAATCCTGGAAAGCAGAAATGCAATGTGTTTTTAGGTGCTGCCTAACAAGAAAACAGTGTTAAGGACTAGAAACTTGTAAACATGTTTTAAACTCTTTAAACAAGTGCTTATAAAATATTACACTTCTATGTTCTACAGTGGTGCCGGTTCGGGCAACTACCTGTACTATTTCAAAACAGGTCCTTCCATCCCAGAATGTCATGCCCCCATCGAAGCCTGAATCCGCGGAGGGGGATAACCCAGAGCTGGAACCGATGGAGGTTGAGGGAGCGGCCTCGTTTGCTTCGGAAGAATGTGGAGAGAAGAGAACGAGGCAGCCTCAGGCTTGGGATGACTTACCAGCAGGGAGGAACGGGGGCAGGACGACCAAGAGAGGGCAGGAGATGAAGGATGACGGAGTTCAAGTGATGAGCAAGTACTGTCCCCTCCTGATCCCCGAGCATGGAGTGGAGAGGAGGCAGAAACAGCGCAGGCCGATCTGACAACTCGGGAGGAGAGCGTCTCCCACCTCTTCGCAAGGCACACCTGGGGACTGAGACTTCAGGAGACGATGTGGGGAGGGCCGTTTGTCGGGAACAAACACTGAATTCGTGGAGTTTTGTGTGCCATTTGCCAACATTTGGAGTTTGTTGGACTTATTCCTTGCTTCCTGGACTAATTGCCTTCTTCCCTTGCCCCATTGGACTTCTTGCTTTGAAGTTGTTGTGTTAACAGCCTACTTGTAGCGAGGCTGCTGGAGGTGTGTGTGTGTGTTTGTGTGTGAATACTTTGCTCCGGGACTTGCCATAAACATGGGAAAGTTGGAGCAATAAAGGGGAGTTTTGAACTATCAGCTGACTGTGTTGCCTCCATGCTTTGCCCCGGGTCATCACACAGAATTGAAATCCCACCACATCCGTATTGACACAAAACAGGGTCTTCCTTGCATGGAATTATGAGCTGCCCTGATTCCACCCTTACCCCATGGCATCCGAGCCCTTTACCTCCAGAGTTTAAGAAGCGTTTTCCAAAGGTAACCGGTGGGTACTTTTCAGCCAGGGACCACTCCGGCCAGCAGAAAATTTCCGCTGAGAAGATCAGGTTGCTCTTAAACTGCAGGAACTTCCAAAGAAGTTCAATGGGACTTCCAGCCAGGATCACATCATAACTAGGGTGGAAAGGAGAAGGCACGTTCTGAGTTAGTGCTTGAAACAAGGGTTCCTCTCTAGAAACCCTGGGAATGGTTGGGATAGGTAGGTGGGGAATCCACTCTGGGCCTGCTTCAACTTATGGGCTATGGCTTGTGGGTCACACAAGGATGGACTTTGTATTACTTGCAATATGGTTTTTGTAGTACTATTCCACTGGCTAACCAACATGGGTTTTCTTGTGTTTTAAATTTGCTTTTTCGGATGTATTGCTACTAATTTGCCACAATAAGCCGTAACCTTCAAGAAAAGCCTCTCTCTTAGAAACCAGGACTGGCAGGAGAGCATTCAATGGGGTCTCCCTGTGAAAAGGGGGAACCCATAAACGTGGCTTTATTTTTCAATAGGAAGTACCATAAAGAACTTCAAAGTAAAAGTTGATTGTGTCAGGGTAATGATTTAAGAACTGACCAGCTGCTATGATGATTTAATCCTAGGAATGAGTCAGCAAGGTTTTGGGGCTGTTATCACTTTAAGAGCTTGTAATAAGAAGAGGCCCTGTTGGGGCATATTTCTCCATGTGTGCTGTAATTGCAGTTTGCTGTTTGACTAAAGCAGGGGTAGGCAACCCGCGGCCCTGGAGCCACATTTGGCTCTTTCATCCCTATGCTGTGGCTCCGTCGCCGGTCAACACCACAATTTTAAGAGGAGTTTCCGGTTGAGTGGCCGGCATGCATGCACATGCGACAATCACATGGGTGGCGCGCATGCTCCCATCGGAAAACGGAAAACCAGTGCTTCCTGTTTCCCGCACTGCCGTACGTATAATCTCCAGC
>JANHFT010003627.1:25187-35335 GCA_032467955.1 Pseudoxenodon macrops | reverse complement strand
CGTTTGTCTCTCTCGAGTCTTTCTGTTTGTTCTCACTCTCTTTCTCTGTCTCTTCCCCTCCCTCTCTTTCTCTCTCTCTCTCCTTCTCTCCCTTCTGTCTATTTGTCTCTCTCTCTCTCTCTCTTTCTCTCTCCCCCCTTCTCTTTTCCAGCCATCGTGGTAGGTCTAGGACAATTCAGCATGGCCAACTTGCCGTGGGACAAGAGTTACACTAATATCGAAGGAATGATGGAACAGAATCGTTACTAAAGAAAGGATGCCAAAGGAGAGATAAAATGAAATGTGAATGACAAAAATTAAAATAAAGTTTTAAAATTATTTTAAACAATTACCGGTAAATTGAATTATTGAATTGTCCCGCAGTTAGTTGGTCATGGCGAATTGTCCCATTGTGAGCTTGGCTGCCTGAAGCATTCTGGGAATTGAAGTCCACAAGTCTTCAGGTTTGGAGACTTCTGGCCTAAAGAAGTTAAATATTTACCCCAAGCAGCTGCATGAATTGTCAGAGTAACTTTCTACAAAAATCCCTTTTGTCCTGGCATAGATATTGGCCCATTATGGGGCTAAGCTGCTTACAAAAATGGGCTTCTTCTTCTTCTTATGACATCTCTACAACCAACTCATGCAGGCCAAGGATTCTGTCCATGTAGCAAAAGGTGAGTCCGGTCTATTACACAAAGAGGGGGCAAAGTTTGGGGAACGTTGCCAAAATACCACTCAGTCATCTTACGTAAATTTCTCCTCCGTCACTCCTTCCATCCCATTATTACTACCTTCTCTCTGACTTCTCCTCCTCCTCCTACTTTCCTAATTCTTTTTTTTTTTTTAAGCAGAATGGAAGTGCTCCAGTGCAATAAAACATAGGAACTGATGGGTTGGTTTCCTGTCAAAAATAATTAAATTCACTTGCTTTTTTTCTTTTCTTCCCCACCCCCACTGCATGGGAGATTATCTATTGAGGTCAAAGAAAATGTTTTAGGGAATTAAGAAAGCTGCAGTGACTTTGGTTATAAGAAGACAGGCAATGTCACTGAATTCTTGCCCTCCTGTTCCCAGGAGGTGATTTTTCTCCCTCCTAATAATTTTTCTGCTTCGTTTTACTCTGTGATGGTCTCTGTGCACAAATCTTACCCAAAGTTTTGAAGAAATGTGGAGCTATATATAATAAGCAGAATCAGATCCTTTGGCCTCTTTGGCTCCCAACATATAATGAAAAGGTCAATAGTAGATCACCGACATTATTGTCAAGTAAAATAAATTATCTGACCTGTGTGGTTGGCCAGACAAATTATCTAAGAGGTTACTACACGCCAGCATCTCAGCCTTTTAAGGCAAAGGAAGGACACCTTTAAATAAAGCACTCAAGAGTTAAGAAGTAGATGTAAACTAGCATAAAAGGCGGAGCAGTTCTCTGCACCAAGGTGTTACAGGATCATAGAATGACGGCACAGGAAGGGACCTTGGAGCTCATCTAGTCCAACCCCCTACTCAAGGCATCGTTTATATCGTTTTGGACACATGAATGTCCAATCTTCTTTTGGAAACCTACAGCAATGGTGGGGTGGAGCACCCATAAACTCTGAGAGAAAATTGATTAATCGTCCTCCCTGTCAGGAAATTTCTCCTTACTTCTAGGTTGCTTCTCTCTCCTTGATTAGTTTCCACCCATTGCTTCTTCTCCTGCCCTCAGGGGCTTTGGAGAATAACTTCCTGCCACTTTTCTTCAACAACCTATGTTACAGCTGCAACATTATAATAGGATGCATGTGTTTTTAAATACCCGTATAATTGTGGGTGTCAATGCATGTGTGAGCCTTTGTATAAGCAAAAACAAAGCACACATATATATATTCCTTCTTACATACTATTCGATTCCACTCCTGATTAATTTCCAAACATTTACTGATTATTATTTTTTTAATTGAGCAGTGCTATTTTTTAAGGAAACAATAGTGGGAGCATATTATGAAGAATTTGGGGGTGGTTTCAGAAATACAGGCTTCAATAAAAAAGTAAAATTAGAAGACTATATTAATGTCTAAATGGAGCAATTCAATAAAGGCAGATAAAAATAAATTAATTTAGAAGAAGAATAGTTGCTTTCTAAATGTTTTTGTCAAAGGATTTTAACGAATCCACTTGTATTTAAACGTTATTTTGTTTAATGTAACCATTTGATATTTTTATGTTCCTTTCTTCTTTCCTTTCTTGATTCTTCGCTTTACATATAACATGAAATTAATAGTCTTTCAATTTACAATCACATTACTAGCAATATGTCTTTGTTTATGATTCTTAACAGGTCAGTAAAGATTTTTTTTCTCTCCACACAGAAAAGCATAATATTCTGATCTGCTCACATTTTCCTCAGAAGTTTTCTCTCTGCATTTATTTGACTAAGCTTTCTTTTATCTTTTTTGGTAGTTCAAAAGGAAAAAAAAGAATAAGAAAACCAAGAGATGGATTTAACTAAGCAAAATGGCAAAAAGGCTTTCATGTTTTCAGCTGTTATATATTTCCTTCTGGACAAAGACTTATTTTTAAAATGATCAAAATGCCTGCGCAACCAAGAACTTTCAAAGTCCATTCTTTCAATTTGAAATGTTTCTTTATCTTGAAACATCTAGATAACAAATGAAAAAAAGAAGAACTGGATTGTTCTTATAAGACTTTTTACCCCTGGCTCGGTAAAGAATAAAGTCACTAATTGGAAATCAGAAGCATTTATTCCCAAGGAGACTCAAAACAAACAGACACTAAATACCTGCTCACTAGGAAAACAAATCCTGTGCTTAACAACTCTGCTTAAAAATATAAAAACCAGTGAAAAGTTTAGCTGAGGTCTCATGTTGAGATACAGAATAACAGAGTTGGACGGGACCTTGGAGGTCTTCTAGTCCAACCCTAGGCTTGAGCAGGAAACCCTATGCCATTCTGAATAAAATGGCTGTCCAATGTCTTCTTGAAAACCTCCAGTGATGGAGCATCTACAACTTCTGGTGGCAAGTTGTTCCACTGGTTAATTGTTCTCACTTTTAGGAAATGCCTCCTTAGTTCCAGGTTGCTTCTCTCCTTGGTGAGTTTCCATCCGTTGCTTCTTGTCCTGCCCTCAGGTGCTTTGGAGAATAGCTTGACTGCCTCTTCTTTGGGGTAGCCCCTGAAATATTGGAAGACTGCTATCATGCCTCCTCTGGTCCTTCTTTTCATTAAACTAGACATGGCCAGTTCATGCAACTGTTCTTCATATGTTTTAGCCTCCAGTCCCCTAAATCCTCTTTGTTGCTCTTCTCTGCACTATTTCCAGAGTTTCTAGAGTTAACGGAATTGGAGAGAGGTTAGACATGAACCGCTTGTGGGAACGTAACGACTTCAGGCTTATTCCTCATTTGAGTCCACCACCACCCGGTCTCTGCCTGTCCTTCTACAAAAGACATTTTTATTTCCCCATTCGAATATCCCCCAGGTGTTTTCTAGTTATGGTGAAGCAAACCTTTTGTCAAAGGTGTGCCCGGTGTGCTATCACAATCTTGTTTTTTTTGTTGTTGTTGCTCTACAGCACTTTGAAGCCAAGACTGACCAGCAATCTCATACCCCCCTTTCTCCTGAAGAAGGAGCCGTCGGAAGAGAAGAAGGTCCCCAAAGGCGTCCCTCTCCAATTCGACATCAACAGTGTTGGGAAGCAGGTGGGTTGCTCCGATCGGACCACCGCCCAAAATTGAGTGTGCAGTTCTGTCAATCCCCCCCGATAAGCTCAAGCAGCTGCATTACACACGTCATCCTAGATTTAAGGACCGTTAAAATTTACAGCGGCGCTGAGAAATGGGGGAAAACCGGTCCTCCTCGCACTGTATAACCGTCGTAGCATCCCTGTGGTCCCTTGATCCAAATTTGAGCACTTGGCAACCGCCAGGATTTACGGACAGTCACAGCTTCCCCAAGTGCGACACCTTCCACAATCCCTTTAATATTATTAAACAACAACGCCTGCCTATCCCAGGTTCTTGGGGAGACCTCGATGGGCGGATCAAAATGCCACGTCCCAGTCAAAACATCTGGCTCACCCTGCGATGAAGCATAATAATAATAATAATAATAATACTGTGGAGTCCTTGGTGCTCTCTGAGCTTGGTGGTTTCCTCGCAGACGTTTCACTACCAAACTAGGTAACGTCATCAGTGCTTGATAATATCGTCCTCATAACGACATATCTCTCTCTCTCTCTCTCTCTCTCCTGCTTTACAGACCAGCATGACCCTCAACGAGCGCTTCGGGATCCTGAAGGAACAAAGGACAGCTCTAGCTCAGAACAAGGGCAGCCGTTTTGTGACGGTGGCCTAGAAGTGCCCCTCCCCCCCTTCGAAGGAGCTGGAGAGACTGTGGTCCAGACGTTGTGGCAGATGTTGGGACTTAATTGTGTCAAGATCCCGAAGGAGATGAATCCTCCACCCACCCCACCCTACTTCGTTTACTACCTTACTTTATACCGGGATGCCCTACCTTGACCGCTTCAAGGCTCGTGGGCTTCAATTCCCAGGAATTCCCCAGCCAGCCGTGGGGAGTTGAAGGCCACAACTCTTAAAAAGTGGACAAGGTGGGGACACCCACCACCACCACCACCCCGCTTGAAAATAGTTAAGACCACAACCCAACCCTCTCATATTCCGATATAACAAGGAAAACGCAGCACGCTTTTGGTTGTTTACTTAAAAGAGACACACTTTGCCTGGATTTGGGAAGGTCCAATGAACCCCTGCAAGAAGGGGAAACCCTATTTACTTTTCGTCGTTCTTGCGCTTGTTTTTGAAGATGCCAGTCGGTGTTGATGCTCCACCCCAAAGATGACAAAAATGATTTGCCACTTGCCCTCCCGGGTTCGATTTAGTTTTAGTTTCGGCCACCAGGCCTTGCAGGGAAAGTCGGTTTCTGCTCTTCTTAAAACTGGCCGTTTCCTCTGAGCTGTCTTGCGCCTCCCGTTTTCTTCTAGCGGATCCCTCCCCCCAAATCAGAAGCAATTGGGGTGGGTGGAGTTAATTGCCGTGAAGGTGATTGGGAGATCCCCATCAAGGCCTCCTCGGCGGTGCTAGCACGAATCCGGTCCGTAAGCTTGCCAAACGAACGTGCGAGTATCTTTGTAGTAAAACGTGCCACCGCCTCGAGTTCAGTTTTATCCTTCGGTCACAAAGTGAGCCGTTTGTTTTCCTTCAGGGCATCCTCCACTGAAATGAGCCTCGTCTCCTTTAACGTCAACACCCCCCACCACCCCTACTCTGAGTTCTGTTGATGGTTGCTTTTGTTGTGTAGTGAGAAACGTGCACTTTGTGACTCCTCTACTTAGCGGCCGTTCCATGAAGGGGAACGACCGGTTGTATCAAGGGATCAGAAGTGGTGGAGTCAAAATCTCAGCATATACCCTCAAACTCTCTCTGCATGTTTGATTTAATTTTGACTTCCAAAATATTTGGAATATTTGGATATTTGGAACTCTGAGATGAATAATGGAATTGCCTGTGAGAACATGCTGAATTTCTGGACTTCAAACGTCCATGAAAGGCTCCTGATTAGTCGGCCTAGTGTCAGAAGTTACACTGAGATTTTCATTTTATCGTGGTTTTCAAAGCAAAGCAGATTTGGGTAATCTTCAGGGCGTGGCCCATGACGATTCATGTTCTTTTCTTTCTGATTTTGTAAAAAAAAACAAATCCTTTTTTTTAAATCAATGTTTTTCAACCTTGGCAGCTTTTAAAGATACGTGGACTTCAACTCACAGAATTTTCCAGCCAGCTATTCCTGTTTCTTTTTCTCTTACCCTTTAAAGTGGAGAGATTGCAGAGGAAGGGATTATTAAGAGAGTAAATTATGCTGGCTGGAGAATTGTGGGAGTTGAAGTCCACACGGCTTAAAAGTTTTCCAGGCTGAGAAACATATATCATTACAGTGGGAAACGTTTGGGACATTTATTTTTTTTAATTGTGTACTAAAAATTCCGTTGGAAGTCTGTTAAAAATGAAGACGACCGGCCTTCCTTTAACCCGGTGTCCACCAGACGTGTTGGAGAAGCTTCCGTCATCCCCCCCCCATCACTTTAGGGTCATAGTAGTAGCCCAACCCATCGCTTGGGCACCAGGTTGGAGGCTGTATGCTGAGAACCATCCTGCGTTTGGTTTGTGCCAGGGTGCAATTAAAACAAGCGAACAAACCTTTTGCATCAAGCCAGATGCAAAAAAATTGATGCAATGCATCTCAAGAAGATTAGTTTGTACTTAAGGAGAATATACTTTAAATCTGTACCTTTGGGTATTTTTTTTGAGAAGTTAATACATTTGGATCTATTCTAAAGCTGTTGGGACTTTTTAAAAATAAAATAAAAAATAAAAAGTTACAAGTTGTGCGCAGTTGTTATTATATTGGGCAATTGAGTTAGTCCTTGGCTTACAACCACAATTGAGTCCAAAAATTTCTGTTGCTAAGCCAGACATTTGATAAATGGATCATTGCCCCATTTTATGACCTTTCTTATCACAGTTGTTGAGTGAATCACTAGACGTCAAGTTAGTAATACAGTTGTTAAGTGAATCTGGCTTTCCCATTGATTTTACTTGTCAGAAGGTCACAAAAGGGGATCACGTGACCCCGGGTCACTGTAACCGTCATAAATATGAGTCAACTGCCAAGCATCTGAATTTTGATCACATGATCACAGGGATCCTGCAGCAGTCATAAGTGTGAAAAACAATCCTAAATCCCTTTTTTCAGTGCCGTTGTAACTTTGAACAGTCACTAAATGAACTGTTGTAAGTCGAGGACTGTATTTTATCAAGGGGCACTTAGAAAAAAATGGCTGTTAAAACTTCTAAAGTTGAGCCGGACATTTCTATAGCTCAGCAAGGCAGTTATCAAATGAGTCGTATCCTGTTTTATGACCTCTTCTGACCTCTTTTGACCTAGTTAAGCGAATCATTGCAGTTATTAAAGGAATCATGTGATTGTTAAGTAAATTGGGTTTTCCCCATTGACTTTGCTTGTCGGAAGTTGGTCGTTCAACAACCCTTTGAAGTTACCACTGACTTCAGAAAAAAGTTAATTACGACCTGTCCTCAAAGTTACAACTGCTACACCGGCCCTAAGATCATGTGATTCCATTTCAACTTCCATAATTCCTCGGGTAGCCGTGCGTGGCCAGGGAATTCTGGGAGCTGAAGTCCACAAGTCTTCAAGCAGCCAAGGTCGAAAACCTGATATGTACTATTTATAAAATATTGTAAACAGTATAATGTATCAATCAAAATACAGCTGGAGCGAACCATGGAGGTCTTCTAGTCCAACCACTTGCTCAAACAAGAGACCCTATACTCGTGATGGCGAACTATGAAACATGTGCTAGAGGTGGCACACAGAGCCATCTGTGGGCATGTGCGCCATTGCCAGCTGCTCTTCTGATTTCTGCTGTGCGCATGCATGCGCTAGCCACCTGTTCTTCAGGTTTCTGGCATTCCGGTGCGCACGAAGACTAGCTAGCCAGCATGCATGTGCATGCCGGGAATGCAAAGACCAGGTGCCCGGCGCATGCATGCACACCAGTCACCTGGTCTTTGGGTTTCTGGCTCTCTGGAGCACGCATGCGCCCATGCACATTCCAGCTTTGGCACTCGGTGCCGAAAAGGTTCGCCATCACTGCCCTATACTATTTCAGACAAGTGACTGTCCAGTCTCTTATTAAAAACCTCCAGTGATGAAGCGCCTACAACTCAAAAGGTATAATACACAATACAACTATGAATAGCATAATATAATACATGCTCTGAGTTAGCTTGAATTACGAGAAGGGGTACAAATGAATTTGATAATAATAATTGTGAATTTAATGGCAGCCCAACCAGCCCATTGAAAGAGGAACATTTCTTTTCCAAAATGAAGAAGTTGGCTCTTCATTAAAAAAAAAAAAAATCCCCATAAGTCAGAATGGGACTAATTATACCTATCCCACTTTCTCTGTAGGAGTTATTGGCAGGAACTTGAACCCTGCATCACAATGATATTCTTCCCACATTTGCTGCTGTATTTATATTGTATTTAGGGGTTTAACATTTGGTTTTCCCCTTTATTTTAATTTTATTTTTCCATTTTTATAATTTACATAACAACAAACATTTTTCTTTTTTTTTAACAGTACTGTGTCATACTGGTATGTCTCTTACAGTTATTTACATTTATTTCTATACATTTTTGTTTTGCCTGTTCTAACCAGTTATACCACTTATCCCACACCTCATAAAATTCTGACGATTCCTTGCCTTTCATTTCGAACGTAAGTGTGTACATCTCAGCACATTCTAATATTTTATGCACAATCGTATCATCGGTTGGTATATTTTCCAGTTTCCAACATTGAGCATAAACAATTTGTGCTGCTGTTGCTATTGGTTTTCCCCTTTTAACAAGCTTGTCTCGTAAGCTGACTCGTAAGGCACCCCTTCTCGCAACCTGACAACAGAGGCTAAAGGAGGGGAGAAATATAAATGTTCTAAATAAATAAACATTGTAAAACGCCTTGTGCGGATAGGCAGCAATATAAACTTTCTAAATAAATAACATGATTGGAATATACGGGGAGCTGGGAGGGAACCTCAGAAAGTCCCTACATTTCAAGGTCGCCTGATGGGAATCTTAGGAGCGGCACAGACCGTTTCTCAAAACAATACGATTGAACTGTATTGGTGGACAATGGACACGGGGTGGTTCGGGGAGGAAAAGGGGGAGTTTTAACTATGGTGGTGAATATCTGTAGCTCGGGTGAAGACGAAGGTTCATTTTCCAAGCTTGAGGGTTTTTTTTTGGTTTTGTTGGAAGAAAAACCCAGGTCCATTTCCAAGGTGGGAGAAAGGCGCTGGAAATAACATGCAGGCTGATCGGAAAGAAAGATTCTGTTTGCTGAGGAGCAGAATCGCCCGCTGCATGTGGTTCTGACAAATTAGCTTGACGAGCGCAAGGATTTTTATACAGTTTGCAGTATTTTGTAGTTTTTGAGGTTTGCTTGGTGTGCTTGGTGGGTTTTACTTGTTTCCGCAAAGGTTCATGATGGCCCCTAATTATCCGCTTCCTGAACCTAATCCTGGTCAGGCATGTGCAATTGGTTTTTATCCTGTTATTTATTGCTTCTAGCCTGCCTTGATTAATGGACTGTTTCCACTTTTCTCAAAGAATGGGGTTAAGGTCATGTCCTCCTGTCCTTCATCCCATCACCTGGAGGTGTTTTGTTTGTGAAATGGCATATTAAGAAAAGACTTGAGGGCTGCTTTCTGCCTCTTAAGAACACGTTTCTCCATTTGGAGAAATATAATATTCTGCCTCTTCTAATATTCTCCAAAATATTTCTTTTTTTCTTTTGGGGAGTGGCGCTTCCCATAGTTTCGTTACCAGGTTAGGTAAATTGTTCTCACTGTCAGGAAATCTCTCCTTAATTCTACAGCCAGCTTGGTTTGATTGTGGTTCAAAGGAGTTGTGCAAACCTAGGAAATTGGGATTATGTTAACCAGGGGTTATTGTGCGCAAATGTACTTTTTCAGCCCCAAAGCTTTGCAACTGATCCTGACAAATCCTTCTCAACGTGATTTTGGAAGGGAGGTTCCAAAAAAGGAGGCTTTGATTTGAAGAAAGACTGGAACTCGGGGGGGGCCTGGGCTTGGTGCTGCTTCTGCCACCTCAGTGACCTCCATGTATATCGAAGATGTTGACACAAACTTGTACTTTTATGTATATATATATATATTATATATAGATACAGCAAACTGGGTAGGGCAAATAGGAGCATCATGAGGTGAATCGTCACAGGAACATCCACCGTGAGGTAAATCACAAGGCGCAGAGAAGAAAAAAAGGCGGGAAAGGGGGAAATTTCCCTCCACACCCATAGCAACCAATCACAGCGCAGGTTGTCTCCTGCAGGAGCCAGCCCTCCAATCAAGGCTCACTGCAGAATCCCACTGCTCCAATCTAATTTCTCTCTCTCTCTATATATATATATAGATAGATAGATAGATAGATAGATAGATAGATAGATAGATAGATAGATAGATAGATATAGACTAGACACACATAAAAATAGAGATAATATAATGGGTGAATATGTGGGTAGGTAGGTAGGTAGGTAG
>JANHFT010003627.1:0-10970 GCA_032467955.1 Pseudoxenodon macrops | reverse complement strand
ATTGCGACCGTCATAAATACGAGTCAGTTGCCAAGCTTCTGAAATTTGATCACAGAACTCTTGAGGATGCTGGAATGGTCACAAGAGTGAAAAATGGTTATAAGTCACTTTTTTTCCAGTGCTGTTGTAGCTTTGAACACTCACTAAGCGAAGTGTTGTAAGTGGAGGACTACCTGTATAATCATACCTAGGTATTAACGCAGAATGACAAGAGCTATTTAGGCAAAGAATGAAAATAACCTCATGAGAAGTTGTAGGGCTGGGCTTTATTAAAAAGACATACTGTACATGAAAATAAAAGAAGTAATGAAAAATAAAAATACAGGACTTTCTTACTGAAAACAAACAAGAGGAAAAGACCAGTATTGCCCAGTATATTTGTTGCAAGAGGGAAAGTTAGAATGGCATTTTAGTGGGAGTATTTTATATTTTGCCCGTTTGCCTTAGAATGCCAGGTGTGAAATATTAAACGTTTCCAACTTTGTCATGCCATTTTTGGCATTCTATAGAATTTCCTAGGCGATTCTACAAAATGCCTGATTTCAAATATTGAGGGTAACATAATACATGTTGTGTTTTGTTCTTTTTTAACCTTGCAAGCCACCCAAAGTCGCTTTGGGGGGTAAGGTGAGCGCCAACAAAATTTAATAAATTAAGCCCTCTGCTTGAAATACTCGTTAACATTTAACAGTGAAACAGGTGGCAGATAAATGGAATAAATAAAGGAATAGATGGTATTAACAGACTGGCCTGTGAATTGTGAATTCCAGCGCATGTGAATTGTATCCATCTGCGCATCAGATTCTGACCCACGCAAGCCAAATCCACCTGTAAGGATCTACCTTGTTGGCTATTTTTTTAAGTGTCAGAAAATGTGCAAGGTACAATTTTGCAAGACATGGAAGTGATGTCTACAATATGGTGTCTTCCTGCAACTTAATTTCTGTAGAGAAATGGGATGGACAACTGGGTGGGTGGGATATTGAGCAGTTGGCTGGTTTTGGGGAAGGCTGATAGAGGGCCAGGGGAGGGGAGTCCTTGTCATGGGTTCGGATTCAGCCCTTCAGGAGTGTGCAGAGAGAGTGCGTGGTTAAGCTAAAGGTCTCTCGGTTCCCCTACTTGCATTTCGTTTTAGAGGATGATGCACATATTGGTGGTGAGGTGGGTGTGAACTCGGAGCATTCAGACCAGCGTGTCTCCATTTTGCCAGCTTGGAAGACGGATGGACTTTTCCCAGAATTCTGGCTGGGGAATTCTGGGAGTTGAAGTCCACCCGTCTTCAAGCCAGCTGAGTTGAAAAACACCATTTTAAACCATGAACGGGGCCTTTTCTAAAATCAGTTGCCAGTGCAATTGGATGGACAGAGTTCTTGGGCTGTAGGGAAGGGCTGCGCATGGATTGGGAGATCACTCATGCCTGAACCAGGTTTAATTAAGCGGTATTGAGATGTATCTCCCTTAATAGTTTCCCATTTCTCTTTTCTGCAGGCCTGCTGGAAACGGGACTTCTAAGGCAACACCATGACGGGCAGGTAGGACATTTCCCCCAGAAGTGTACACCTTCCTCTTCTTTTGCTCAGTCTGCTGCTTCTTGCTTTATTATATACAACTCCATCCTAGTTACATTGAGGTTACTTCATCGAACCCCCACACTAGACTGATCAGAAGCTTAAAAACAAATTAAAACTTTTTCACTGGTTAAATCTGGCGGTCGTGGCTAGGAAAGTCTTTGTTCATCTTCGTGCTGGACTTTTATCTGGATCATGAGGTCCTGTGCATAGTCACTCGTGCCCTGATCATCTCTTGGTTGGATTGCTGCAATGCGCTCTACAAGGGGCTGCCCTTGAAGAGTATTCAGAAGCTGTAACTGGTACAGGAAGGGATGGCACGGACATTTCTGCAGGCCCCTTGGGTGGCACATGTAACCTCCCTGTTGTGTGAACTGCAAAAGGGTTGCTAATTTGCTTCTGGTCCAATTCAAGGTGTTGGTTATCACCTTTAGAACCCTTTATGGCATGGTATGGATCCAGGGTATTTGAGGAACCCTTTAACTGCAAAGGGGGTAGCCCCGTCATGGGATACCTATGGCACGCATGTCACAAGTGGCACACAGGGCCCTCTGCGGACATGCAAGTAGTCACCCAAGCTGCGCATGCGCCCACACGGCACGTGCCATCTGGTTTTCAGATCTCTACCACGCATTTGCGATGGGGCAGGGCACAGGAGGTGCACATGCACGGGGATCGCACATGCATTTGCAGAGGCAGGGGGAGCGCAGGGAATTTGCGCGCAGGGGCAGGGCACATGCAGGGGGTTGTATGTGCCTGTGGGGGTCGCACGTGCATTGCATTATGGGTGCATGCGCGTGATTTCAGCATGCGGCAGTAAAAAGGTTAGCCAGTATTGGACTAGCCTACCCATCACTCCCAAACGAAGAGGCCTACTTCGGATCCCATCAGCCAAAGAATTCTGGCTGGTGGGGCCCAGGAGAAGAGCCTTTTGTGCTATGGCCCCTGGGCTTTGGAATATTCTCCCACCGGAGGTGAGGTTAGGCCCCCTACCCTCCTGGTTCGGCTGGCTGGCCTAGGGTCCCACTGGGGTGGCTGAAAGCATAGAGAGTTGATCCTCCCCACATCACCTGCGTTTTTAATCTCTATTTAATCTTTCATAATTTTAATTGTGTTTTTAATCATTTTGTAATGTCATTGTGGGGTTCTTTGTTTCCTAGGTTGTGGTGCAAGGCCACTTTTGCTGGCTACAAACGAGGCCTCCGAAACCAGAGAGAGCACACTGCCCTACTGAAGGTCGAGGGAGTCTATTCCCGCAACGAGACCGAATTCTACTTGGGGAAAAAATGCGCCTACGTTTACAAGGCCAAAAAGTGAGTTGCTGACCACAGGGCTTGTTTGTTTCATGCTCCCATCTTGTGGGTGGGTGTGCGCGCCCAATCTTCCCGATGTTGATGAAACGTCGCCTGCTGAAAAGTATGGATTTGGTGCTCTAAAACAGGGCTCTCCAACGTTGGCAACTTTAAGCCTGGCAGGCTTGAACTCCCACAGTTCCCCAGTCAGCCTGTATCTCTTTCTTTTTCTCTTAACCTCTTAAAGTGGAGAGATTGCAGAGGAAGGGATGATAAGAGAGTAAGCTTTGCAGGCTGGGGAATTCTGGGAGTTGAAGTCCACAAGGCTTAATGTGGCCAAGGTTGGAGACTCCTGCTCTAAAGAGGCTTCAGCAATTCAGCATGTGACTCTGTTGTCATTATACACAGGGGCGGTTGTTGTGGGGTTAAAAGCAGCAGCAAGGTCTTGTGGGTCAACTTGTTACATTTTTGTGTTGTGGGGTGTCACAAAACAGTCAAAAGGTTCGCTTTAGTGATAACCCTTCCACCTTATAATGGATTTCCCCAGGAGGGGTTTCACTGCCCTCCCCCTCATGATCACATGACCGAATATCGGGCACCTTGCATTCGGCTCACATTTTCAACTACAGGTAGTTCTTGACTTACAACAGTTCATTTAGTGACCGTTCAAAGTTACAAAGGCACTGAAAAATGGGACCGTTGCAGGATCCTCACGGTCACTGGATCAAGATTCAGGCGCTTGGCAACTGACTCACATTTCTCTAAGTGTCTTGGGATCATGTGATTCCCTCTTTTGGGACCTTCTGACAAGCAAAGTCAATGGGGAAGCCAGAGTCAAGTTACTAACTGCACAACTGCGGTGTTTCACGCCATAACTATGGCAAGAAAAGTTGTATAAACGGGGCAAAATGCATTTAACTGTCTTGCTTAGCAACATAAAGTTTGGGTTCAGTCTTGGTCCTATGTCGAGGACATCCCGTATCAAGACTTTTGGGGAAACACCCGGGGGACGTTGACAAGACATGCTAGACTTCCTCAATAGCGGGAGTGAGAGTCTGCTGCAATTGGGTAGGAAACTCCGGTTCTGAAGCGGCTGCTTTAGTCCTTAGAAAACCTGTTTTCTTCTTCTCTTGATGTCTCTGGAGATTCTCAGTCATTCAGGTCCTGGTTGTCCCAAAGGTGCTTTTTTTTTTTTCAAGAGACAACCGGACTTTCTGTTTTTTTTTCTTGGAAGACTTTTCACTTCCCATCCAAGAAGCTTCTTCAGCTCATTTGGAGGATTTGGGTTTGATTAGTCTACACTCTAGAGAAAAGAAGGACTGGGAGGTCGGTGGGGGAGAGGACTTATAGCAGTGTTGTGGTATTTGAGAGGCTGCCACAAAGAAGAGGGGGTCGAATTATTCTCCAAAGCACCTGAGGGCAGGAGAAGAAACAAGGGATGGAAACTAATCAAGGAGAGAAGCAACCTGGAATTGAGGAGAACTACTTGCCACCAGAAGTTGTGGTTGCTTCATCACTGGAGGTTTCTAAGAAGAAACTGGACAGCCACTTGTCTGAAATGGGATAAGGGTCTCCTGCTTGAGCAGGGGGCCAGAGTAGAAGATCTCCAAGGTCCCTTCAGCTCTGTTCCGATTCTCTTGAAAAAGCACCTTTCTTCTATTGATGCAGTTCTTGGTGCAAGGCAGAGTTGAGGCAGAGGGTGAATTTCTATGTTTTGAGACCTAAAACAAGATGGACTGATGAGATCAGCAAGTAATGTGGGCCCAATTGGCAAAAGAAAGCTCAGGAAACCTTATATTGGTTGGAAACCTGCAGAAGAGGCCTTCATCCTGCAGTGGATAAACGGGCTTAGATGATGATGATGATGAACAGGTTCCATTATGGTTGTAAATCAAGGATGACCTTGTGTGAATTTTCAGAGCACCTATATTAAACCGGGGGTTTAACGGAATGTCTCTTTCATTTTGCCAGCAACACGGTGACTCCTGGAGGGAAGCCCAATAGGACCAGAGTCATCTGGGGGAAGGTGACCCGTGCCCACGGAAACAGCGGCATGGTGCGAGCCAAATTCCGCTCCAACTTGCCCGCCAAAGCCATTGGACACCGGATCAGAGTGGTGAGGATGAGAATGCCTTCAGGAGGGGGGCTTTGAAATCTGCTTTGAGGGTTCTTTTGAAAAATATGAATTTGATAAAAAAATAAAATCAGTGCAAGGGAGCAAAGAATTAGCTTTTCTACTTCCTCTGTTTCACTAAAACTCCTTTCCTGGAGCTGCAGTTTGGGTTGGTGAAATCAGGGGAGGTGGTAGGAAAGGCAGAAAAATGGTTAGAGGCAGCCTCTGCTCCTGTCTACGGCTTGTAAGCATTTTTCTTTTCTTTTTTCACAGATGCTGTATCCATCCAGAGTCTAAATATATGCTGCAAATAAAACTGAAAATATATTTCACTTTTGTAGACTTCGTCTTGTCTTGCCTTTTACTTTCGGTCCGTGGCAGCTCAGATGTCACAAATAATTTGTCCTAACAAAAACAAATATAAGAAAGCCATGTTCATAGAATGGTTAGTTTTTTCATAATAAAATAGTCCTCGACTTATGACTCTAATTGAGTCCATGATCGCGTCCATGCTGGTCATTAGTTTTACAACATTTTTTTTTTGTGGCAGTCACTAAGCAAACCCATGGAAACGCCAGTTTCTTGGGAGGGGGAGATTGTAAGCTCCAGTCACATGACTGGGATGCTGCAAAGAGCCATAGATGGCAGGCATAATAAATTCCCTCCCTTTGGCAGGATCAGCTGTCAGAACTTGGAATCTGGGTTGCAGGTATCTTTGGGGGCCCATCGTAACTGCTAACATCCGCTAAGCCACCGTCGTAAGTTGAGAACTACCTGCAGGAGGATGTCACGACTTCTCCAGCTTCTCTTTATCAACTCTTCTCCGTTTATGTAGAATCATACAGGGGGGACCCCAAGTGCTGCCTTGTTCAACCTGGCACCCCAGGCAGAAAACAACATTCAGCTGCATGGATTACAGATCATTTACTTATTTATATCCTGCCTTTAAATAACTGAAGGTGATGAAGGCTCCTACATGCTGCTTCCTCTTCCTATTTTCCCCACAATAACAGCCCTGCGAGGTGGGAGGGGCTGAGGGAGGGACTGTCCCAAAATCACCCAGCCCGCTTTCATGCCTAAAGCGGGACTAGAACTCCCTGTCTCCTGGTGATTGGCCAGTCGCCCAGCTGGCTTTGGCAGGGCTGAAACTCATCATCTCCAGCTTTCTGGGCTGGTACCACTAGACCAAATCTCCTTTTTGTGATGTGGGATAAATTCAGAGTTCCTGCTTGCATCTGTGCCACAGGTGCGGCTGTTTATTTCTTCCGTCGGCCCCCAGCAGCCTCCACACGTGGCTCCGGGTCCTTCTGGGGCTCAGCAAACGTTTCAGCTGCAAAGGGTGGCAGGAAGGACCGTTTCTTTTCCCCCGTACAGATCTGATGTAATTATTTACAGTCTGGGTGAAGGAACGGACGCAGTCATGGAAGAGGCCTTGCCAATTCTGTGTTTTTCAGTGCAAAAGGCCCATCAAGGCAGCCCGGTTCCCCACTGCCAACGTGAGTTCATAGCCCAGTGGGACCGTTCCAAGTGGCTTTTTCCTTTTGGGCCCCCAACCTTTCAGGCTCCAGGGACGGCTTCTATGGAGAGCAGTTTTTCTGCAGGGGGGGAGGGTGTGCCTTTGCGAGCTCCCTGCATCCCACAGATGAGGCTCTGCTTCTTTGCCCTGCCCGGTTTCTGACATGACATGGACCATTGCCGGTGCACGGATCGGGGCTTTGGTACCGCTGTCTTAATAGACCAGGCTCCCAAAACTGCAGCCTTCATTGCTTATTTGTACCCTATGAGTATCATTACATGTTGTACCTTATGATTCTTGACGAATGTATCTTGTCCTTTTATGTACACTGAGAGCATAATATGCACCAAGGACAAATTCCTTATGTGTCCAATCACACTTGGCCAATAAAGAATTCTATCCCTTATTATATTATATTATATTATATTATATTATATTATATTATATATTCCAATTTCTATTCTATTCTTATTCTATTCTACAAAATGAACGTTGAAAGAATGTGGCACTCTTCTGCTTCCTGACCCCCTATTTCTACTGGGCTATTTTTGAAACTTCAAAATACTCCCTACCCAGCACACACCCCTCCGAGAGCAGATGGTGCATCTTTGCAAGTCCATTGAGGAAAAAAACCCGCAGGGAAAACAGCTACAGGAAATGGTTACCTTTCGTCTGTTGCTGTTGGCGAAAAATTAATCCTTTGCAAACTGCCCTCCTGTTGCCTCCAAGCTGAATAAATGAGGGGGGGGAGGAATCTGACCCTTATCTAGCGTCAATTTAGCCATTAGTCAACTAGACTATTGTGTAGTCGCTTGAATAAATCTGTATCTCTTATTTCTAACTTAACGTATGATCCTGATCCTTTTCGCCTGACAAGGCAGTTGCAATTTCCAAACTCATCCTGCGTGTTGCAATCATCTAACCTTTGCAGGCTTGGGTGGTGTTTGCGTTGCTGCTGTGTGACAAACAGAAATCAGCTTCAAATAAACATTTCAACTAGAAATTCTCCAATAGATTGGTAGGTAGGCATAAGGGAGGCAGAAACGAGAGAGACATGATAGATGAGAGAGAAAGAGAATTCATGGAATTTGTTTAATCTACCCTGAAAGGTTTCTCCACACCATTCCTCTTTCTGCTTAAGCCTTTTTTCCCCTCCTCTTTTCCCGTCTCTTCATTTTCTCAATTTGACTTATTTTACCCTACTCTTATTAATATGGGTAGTTTGCAGGCAATACTTGTTCCATCCTAGAGAGAATCTGCATTATACTGCATTATGAAATCTGCGTTATTTTTTTCCCCATGGATGCAGTTGTAGAGTTTGATGTTAGTTGTAAACTGGAAATATGAGGGATGGTTGCAGCCCAGAATTTTGGAATGTGTCCCCTTGGCCAGGAAAAATGGTGGTGAGGGCTAGTGGTTAAAGCAGCAGGCTAGAAAATCGGGAGATGGTATGTTCCAGTCCCACCTTAGGCACAAAAACTTGCTGGCTGACTTTGAGCCCATCACCAGGCGACATTGAGTTCTAGTCCTGCCTTGGGCACGAAAGCTGGCCGGCTGACTTTAGGCCAGTCCTTCTTTCTCCGCCCAATCCACAGGGTTGGTCTTGTGGGAAGTAGAAGGAGGAAATAGTAGTGTTCTGCTTATTAGCCACGAGATTAACTACTTACCTGTGATTTCTAGCTTAGTCTCCTTGTAACATCTGGGGTTATTCAGATATGGGCAAGGAAATATGCAATTCTCACTCTGGCCCATATTAAGTCACAGTTTTCCTTATCGGGCTGCCCTGAAGAGGCAACTTTACAATTAGCCAGGAACACTGAGAAGGCCAAACCGAAACAATACTGTTGCTCATGGGTGTCTGGAGAAGGAATCGAGGCTGCCGCGTGAGCTGAACTTTGGGCAGTTAATCAATAAAGAAAGGTAAATAGACTTGGGGTGGAACCTGGCGGTTACGTTCACCTGGGCCATTCGGTTATCAGCCTGTTGGGAAGAAGGGTGGTTGGTGTCAAGGTTGGTGTTAAAGATTAAAAAATGGGAGTTTTTAAGAGCAGCCCCCTACTCAGTTCTGTGTGAAAGGAGGCTTGGGAGGGAGGGGCCAGGATAGCGACCTCTCATATGCTTCCTGGTTGCAGCCTTCTTTCTGATATTTAGGCTCTCAACCGCATTGTAAAAAAACAGGTCAAGGTTCAACTCAGACCATTGTGCAGCCATCTTGACTTTTTTGACCTTTCTGGAGACATCCCTGGTTTAGCTATTCTTTTCTGCAAGAGAGGAAGATATAGCTGTGAATTCTTTACGTTAGGATGTCCAACCTTGGCAACTTTTAAGACTTGTCGACTTCAACTCCCAGAATTTCCCAGTCAACACAGCTTACTCTCTTCTAATCCCTTCCTCTGTAATCTCTCCACTTTAGGAGACCAAGAGAAAAAGAAATGGACACGGTTGGCTGGGGAATTCTGGGAGTTGTAGTTCGCCAGTCTTCAAGTTGCCAAGGTTGGACACCCCTGCTTTGCATTAAGCCATGATGCATGCAACATTCACACGCAATATTTTAAAAATAAAATGCACGGTCCGTTTTGGACAATGAACCAGCAGATTGCAGAACGCTTTGCTTTGCAAAGTTAACCTTGGACCTCAACATGTCTGCATTTTTGATGCTTTGGATCAGAACCGAAAAGAAGCGAGCCAGGAAAAGATCATTTCCCAGCCAGGCTTCCCCTGGACCTTTTTCAACTAGAGAGATCCTAAGGAAGCTGATTGGGTGGATCAGATGCCCCACCTCAAATGCAGGGCTCTCCGGCCAGGTGGAAAATATGGTTGCGCAAAGCAAGTGTTTGTGGCCAGAGATTCCCGAATGAATCTTCAATTCAGTGGGTTTTAGTTTACGGGCGATGTGGCTCAGGCTGCAGCCTTAATCCTCCCCGCTCTCTTTTGGGCAGAAGGGAGAGAGATTTTTCAAATAGGGAAGGAAACCTTTGGAAGCAGGAATATTTGAGAAGGAAGGGCTAAAGGCCGTATTTGTTTAGGCAACATACCAGCTTACAGTCTTGTTTTGCAAAAGGCTTTGCAGGAAATTTTGCAGGAAAAAAAGAGGCTGTTTTGGTGCCATTTGCTAAGCCCCAAAGAGTAAGCAGGCCTTCCGTCTTACTCCACGGTTGCACGCCCCTCCCTGAAACAAGCCTCGGGGTCTTCTGAACCCAGACCAGCAGTTCTTCTGGGTCAGAGAGAGCAGGATCAGAACCCGAAGCTTACATGATTCCCGTTCCTGAACCTCAAAGGGCAAATGTTTGCAAGCCCCCCCTCCCACAGTAAGCCCCCATTTGACGGAAGGGTTGCGCAATGCCTCTTCCTGCAGACACTTCCCTCCTGGACCGTTTGTCTTAAGGTGTGAGCCTCGCTGTGCTGTGTTTGTCTGTGTGGGTGCACAACCCTGGGAGTGGCATTATTATCCCAAGAGCAGAAGGACAGCATGGCAGGGTTGCCCCAGTTTCCTGCTCAGCCTGCTTAGCGCTCGGAAAAGAGACCACCAGGGGATCCCAGGGACAGACAGGACAGGAACACCCCACCCCCTCATGTTGCCTCCAAAGCAGTATGCGTGTGTGGATGGGAGACCCCCAAGAAATCCCAGGGAACGTCCTGTATCAGTGTGCATGCATATGCTGTATCCTGGGAGTGGCCTTATAGCCAATGAACACGGAACACAGAATAATAGAGTTGGAAGGGACCTCGGAGATCTTCTAGTCCAACCTCCTGCAGGACTGCAGAGCAGGGTCAGCTGAGCTTCCCTACACCCAGAAGTACTTAGTAATTGGATGGGAGACTACCAGGAAATCCCTGATGGGAATGCCATATTGCTTCCAGAGCCAAGGGGCAGAGAGTGAGCGTGTCCTTTTGTACGTGTGTCTGTGCTTCTCTGTCTGTGTAAATGTGTTCATTCACTCAGCCTTCGAGGTGCTCCTTTCTTTTGGAAGCAAACAAGGAAAAAAGCAACACCTGGCACAACTTTCCTCAACCTGTCGCCCCTGCCGGCTCAGGATGATGGGCTCCCCTCCCACCTCCACAGGACTCCCTCCTGGCTGCAGCAGGAATGACAGCTGGGACTCCAGAAAGAGGGCAGAGAAGAGCAACCAAGAGGATTAGGAGACTGGAGAGTGAAACATAGGAAGAAGAGCTGCTGGAACTGGGCGTGTCTAGTCTGATGAAAAGAAGGACCAGGGGAGACATGATAGCAGCCTTCCATTATCTCAGGGGCTGCCCCGAAGAAGAGGCAGTCAAGCTATTCTCCAAAGCACCAGAAGGCATGAGAAGAAGCAATGGGTGGGAACTGACCAAGGAGAGATTCAACCTGGAAATAAGGAGAGATTTTCTGACAGTGAGAAGAATCAACCTATGGAACAGAAGTTGCCTTCCGAAGTTGTGGGAGCTTCATCACTGGAAGCTTTCAAGAAGAGACTGAACTGCCATCTGTCAGAAATGGTGTA
>JANHFT010003626.1:421301-438243 GCA_032467955.1 Pseudoxenodon macrops | reverse complement strand
TATGTAAAATGTTATATATGGAAATGAAATGTAAAAATTAATTTTATGGAAAATAAAAACTTGTTTAAAAAAAAAATTCTTGAGGGTAAAGGTTCCCCTCGCACATATGTGCTAGTCATTCCCGACTCTAGGGGGCAGTGCTCATCTCCATTTCAAAGCTGAAGAGCCAGTGCTGTCCAAAGACATCTCCATGATCATGTGGCCGGCATGACTAAACGACGAAGGCGCACGGAAAGCTGTTACCTTCCCACCAAAGGTGCTGCCTATTTTTCTATTCACATTTTTACATGCTTTCGAACTGCTAGGTTGGCAAAAGCTGGGACAAGTAATGGGAGCTCACTCTGTTACGTGGCACTAGAGATTCGAACCGTCGAACTGCCGACCTTTCTGGTCGACAAGCTCAACGTCTTAGCCACTGAGCCACCACGTCCCTATGAGACATTATGTACCCTTCTTGATATATTACGTACCCTTCTTCAGGGTACACAAGAACAAAATCGAATTAAAACATGGAGGAAAAAAATCACTGAGCAAGAATAACCTTATAGGAGGATATGGCTGAAGGACCTGACCTCCCTTATATAACTTGGAGGACCCTGAATAAGTAAGAGTTAGAGTGCCTAAGTGTAAAACCAATATGCTCAAGCAGAGGCTCTTATCGGATAACAACACACTATGTGAATGTGGAGAGTCAAAGAACTTGGCCAATCCGCTGGTATATCGGTTACCTGAAACATGTACCAATCATGACTTAATTTTTGGCCAACAACAAAGCCAAGAAGGTGGCTTCATTCTTGCAGTTTTAAATTTACAGTTTAATCTAGATATGGAAGAAGAAGAAGAAGAACCAATTCAGGGACAATGTTTTCAAGATGTTTTAAATATGTGCGCTCTTGTGTTACTTAGCCTTAGAAGACCTCTGTATGTACAGCAACTTTGTGTTCCCCTACAAAATGTAAGAATGGAGGTTACTTTCCGGATGTGTGTGTGTTTTGGCTTATTATTGTCAACTAAAGAGAGAACAGTCAGGATTTTGAGTAGCTTGTTAATGCTGTCTTCAGTTCAGTTTGCCTTGAATTCTTTAGAGTGATTTAATTGTTTATATTATTTCACTTTTCTGTTAAGGTTTTTTTTTTTTATGTTTGGAAATCACCATCTCAGGAAAATAAGCATTTCTTTAAGATGCACACTTTTCTTACGTTCTTAAGAAGTGGTTCTTCCCATTTCTCCATCTATTAATTTTTTCTCTCTTCTATTTTTATTTTAAAAATGTGCATGCCTCTTCTAATGCAAGCCGTTGTGTATTTTTGCCTATATCTAATAACAATGCTTTTTCATGTTGTTTCCACTAATACATGCTTTTTTTTTCATAACGTGCACTTTTCTGGGATAGTAGAACTGCAAAAATCAAGTTTAGTTCTATTTAAAAAAACATTTATTTCATCGTAGAAACAGGATTCTTAACAATTGCATGCTTTAAGAAGACACCTACGCATCCCATACACACAAAACGCACATAAGGTCTCTTCTGCACGTCCAGAAAAACACTCCTGAACTGCTTCAAATCTTATTTTGAGCATAAATAGAAAAAAAGACATTTCAAAACGATTTTCTTCTGTCTTTTAGAAATGCATGGCCTTCGCAGAAACATGCATCCTTTGCTACAAAGAAAGAAAGAAAGAAAGAAAAAAGAAAAGAGGAAAAAATTCATTCTAACATCTAGCCTTTATTGAGATATGAATGGGGAAGCTGTCACTGTGTTCAGTTTCATTTGTAGGTCAAGTCAGGCCTAATTCTCCCTTGAGTTCTAAGTCCTATTTAGAGCACCGCCAGAGACAAACATTATTATCAGGCCAACATAATGGCTTCCTATTTTAAGTTCAGTTGCATTACTCCTGCCTCTAACTTCATACTTCAATGAACAAAATGGAACCAAACTCCTCAAGAGTATGGAAGGCTGGGAATCTCTCTGACAATAGCGCACTAACCGTCATTTCATGCAAGATTTCCTCTGCATTTTAATGACAATTACCCTTAATTCCCTCAATCCCCCTACCAGGCTTTTACACAAAAATGTAAATATGTTCATGGACTTAATCACAAACCAATTTGAGATTAGATTACCTCACTTCTTAAGACTTTCTATAAAGTTTTTTTTTTAATCTACTGAAATTAATAGATGCTCCTGTAAAGAAGATGGAGAAAGATTATTCAGGAATCTTTCTTTTATAGAGGAAAAAGACCTTTTCCTTTAGTTTTTAATTCAGAACCTCAAAATTATTTTTCTGCTTTAATTAAAGACACATTAGTCACGTCTGGGTTCACAAATAGGGTGGGTAACACACGGCTGTTAAACGGAGGCCTGATATCTGGGGAAATCAGGGCCACAACACTGCTTAGCCAGATCTCTTTTCCCCAATTCAAGTAGCTCTGAGACTTACCAGAGCCAAAGAAACAGAAATTTCCACTTGTAAAGAGAGCAGAATCCTATTCCATAGAACCCTTGCCAGGTAAACAATTCTGCCTTGAGATGGAGCCTTTTATCAATATTTGTTTTTTAAAAACGTTGCATTTCAATGTATTTGCTGGTATGCAATATCACTGCACTGAGCAAAAAGACAGAATCTACCCTATCCCTAACAGATAACAACCTTAGCTGCAGAAATCTAGATGGCCATTAGATGGCAGCAAAGAGACGAAGCTTTTCTTATCTCTTTACTCCTATCTAATGTCCTTCCTTCCTTCTTTCCTTCCTTCCTTCCATCCATCCATCTAGAGGTGTGTTCTGAATCTTCTTACTACCGGTTCACTTAGGGTCGCGCCTCGAGTGCACACACTAGTCAAAAATTAGCATCTGCACAGCGCAGAAGCAAAATCCAAGATGGCGGCGCCCCTGACAGAACCAGCTTCGTGACATCATCACAGAGTTACTACTGGTTCTATAGAACTGGATAGAACCGGTAGGAACCCACCTCTGCATCCCATCCATCCATCCACCACCGGACAGGAGGAAGAATGAATGAGGAGAAAGGAAAGTGCCCAGAAATTTTAACAGGCCATAATTCAGCTCTGTTCCTTCACAAAAAGTAATTGATGCGCCTGAACCTCTTTCCATTTTTCTCACACCATGGAGAATGTTCTGAATGTTAAAGTTCTTTTCCTGAGGAACAATCTGTAGCCAGTCCCAAATGATTAAATGCGATTCCGTTGGGTGTTTCACAAGCTCTAGATTGCTTTGACCCAAGGCAAATCTGAGCGATAGAAGTGCCCTCCTGTTCGCAAGCAGCCAGATATCATTTAAGGGCCCCTCCTAAATCTCCACACCAATAATATGCTGGACAGCTCCTGAGCTGCAGAATTGCACCACACAAAGCAGCTCTTACTCTAGTCTAGCTGGTGTAAATAGCTGAGCTGATTTGGAATTGACAGGCATAATCCGAAAGTGACTGTTCCAGTTATATAATTGAAAGCCAGATCTTAGATTTTCTAGAATATTTTAGCTTGGGGGCAGGGGGATGTTGTATAGAGGGATGGGGAACTATGGCCTTTTTATGACTTGTGGACTTCAACTCCCACAATTCCTGACCCAGCAAGTCCACAAGTCATGAAAGGACCACAGTTCCCTGCCTCTGCTGTATTCGCATACAACAAGTCTAGGGCAAAGGACGGAATTGCTGCAGCATCACCAAGTTCAAGTCTGCTTGTCCATTTAACTCTAGCAAAGCTGTCTTGATTGCAAAACATTCCTGGTTGGATCTGTGGCATTTTATGGAGTTACTGCCTCTCCAGGAAAGATGGGGAAATTAATGTGGAATCTCCAGAGCTAAATATACTGATATTTCAGTATAACATGGCTTTTCTACTTCTCTTTAGAACATCTTTTCCACTAAAATGTAATCAAACTAAGGCTTCTGGCAAGTGAAACAGTATAGTTTTGGTGGTCTCTGTTTTCTGAATTTACAAAATCTTAGGGAATCCATCATAATCATGTCCAAGGTTTAATTCATTTTTATGTGATGAGAGAGGGGGGAGGGAGGGAGAGATATGAATCTAGAGAGAAAACATTTTTGCAACTATGGATCTCCAGCAGACCAAAATTATCTGACAAAGAAACCAAAGAGACTGTATTCCTATGTCCAGAAGAGAAGAAAAACTGTTGAATTCATCTGAAAAATCAGCATAATTCAAAGTCACATGTTTTTTCAGTTCATTTCAGTATAAAGTTAGACCAGCCTTCTCTGCTGTTCAAGGAATTGCTCATTTCTCAAAAAGAGATATAGAAATAGATGTATATATCGGATATACGGTATATGGTGCAAATTGCATACTTCTAGCAAAATGAAGGTGGGATAACTTATCGTTCTGCACTGTCATTTTTTAACACAGTGTTAAATTATTTTTTGGAGAGTCAGGAGTAAAAGGGAAGGGATGATGGGGACTCGTATGTCTCAGAATAACGGGTGTAAAATAACATGCTTTGTCAAATGTCCAAAGTTTAAGGGGATTGCCAAGGACAAAAGGGCCAGTCGGTGAAGAGGAGAAGTTCTTTGCTTGGCCAGACAGATTGTGAGATATGAATGGAGTAAAGGAAAGCAGGGATGTGAATGAGCAGAGGAGGGGATGAATGGAGCTGAAGGCAGCAACGTTCAGAAGGAGCAGTCAGCAAAGGGAAAGCTGAATGGGAGTGGGGGGAGTCAAAGATGCTCCTTGAATGGAAGGCTAAAAAAAAAAGGGAGGGGGGGAGAACGAGAGGCTAAATGAAGCAGGCAAAAAGAAGAATGCTGTAAAGTAGAATTGCAGGGAACGGAATGGCATCTCACATCACTCAACATGTTTTTCAAAGGAGCGGCAAACACTAAACGTGAACTTTAAGCCAAGACAAGCAGCCTGCAATAGACCGTTCCCATCTTAAGAGCCCCTTCATAATCCCTGGAAGCCAAGCATCTTCTCTGCTATTAGTCACCAAGTTCTCACGAAGCCCCTAAGGCAAATCTTGTCTCAAGGTTATTTGTGGCCAAACCCTGATTCATCAAGAGTACAACAAACATGTCCCAAAGCAACCAATGGGAGACTGGAAAACCTGAGATGCCAGAGGAAGCGGTCCCAACCAGGGCTAAAAGTTTGTTTCAGCCACAGAACAAACAGGGCTCAATAAACATGCATGCATGAGGTTTGGCCATGTAGAATTACAAGGCAGAATACAGAATGCAAAATAACTGAGTTGGAAGGGACCTTGGAGGTCTTCTAGTCCAACCTCCTGCTCAAGCAGGAGACCTGGTACAATTCCAGACAAATGGCTGTCCAGTCTCTTCTTTAAAATCTCCAGTGATGGAGCACCCACAACCTCTGGAGGCAAACTGTTCTACTGGCTAATTGTTCTCACTGTTAGTAAGGGTCTCTTTTATTCCAGGTTGCTTCTCTCCTTGATTAGTTTCCAGTGGGAGTTGAAGTCCACAAGTCTTAAAATTGCCAAAATTCGATATCTCTGGCAAAAGTGCTGTGGAAGAATAGGAATTTGAGAAACGGCTTAACTGTAAGGTTCTGTACAGGAGTGTTCAACTACCCTAGCAACATAATTTAAAAACAGGAAGCAAAAAGGTCAGCATTACTTTGGGGATAGCAGCCACTGGTAAGGGAATTTGCTTCCAGTCAGACTGTAGTTAGAATCCTTTCAGACACTGTTTTTTGCATCAAGCACGGTTAGGGGAGGACATTTTTGGGTGCAGCATTCTAGTTGACAAGTTGATCAGTCAAACTGGTGCATGACTAAAACAAACAAAAGTGTTTGCAAAAGGTAGCACTCTGGTCTCCCTTACGCTCAAAATAAAATTGAAAGAGGGGTGAAGAGATTAACCTGTTGTAGAGGGTAGCCACCAGCAAGGCCCATGGAAAAAACCCAGCAAGGCCCATGGAAGCTTCTAGAGGAGAAACGCTGGCATGGAATGCTTCATTTCAGGCTTTCTCCCAGGTGCACATCAGCGGATCCTATCTTGTTTGCATGCAATCTGTTAGAGGAGACTCTTAGGGAAAACATCACTTCTAGGCATAATATTGTTAGCTGTCCTCTGCTTGCTTCAGCTGTGTGAGGACAGTGAGATATAGAAGCATTCAGACATGTGTTTGGGAAACAGTGGGACATCTCATGCCAGGGCAAGGGCAGGGGTGGGTTCTAAACTTACCTTGCCGGTGGTTCGTTGTCTCCCGTGGGCGCGCGTTGCACATGCGCGCGTGCACACTGTGCGCGCATGCATGCACAGTAAACAAAAAGCTCCACATTTTTTTTAAAAAGGCCAAAAACAGGATGGCGACACATGCGCAGTGCTGGAAACTCGGTTTCTGCGCATGCACAGAAGAAAAAAATTCCGAAAAAGAATGTTATTTTCAAAAATAAAATCCTCAAAAAAGATGTTGGCGCCCACGGAGCAACAGAACCAGCTCCGTGATGTCACCACCGGCCTACTACCTACTTGGTAGAACCGGTCAGAACCGGTAGGTACCCACCTCTGGGCAAGGGGCAGTATGGACATGCCCGTCGTGTTGTTTCTTGATAAAATAAGCCCCTTTCTGTAGGCATGCATAGGTCATGCTAGAACAGAGTGAGTTTAATATTTAGTTAAAAGATCTCATTTGCTTAATTATACTTGCTGGATGATCTCTGCTTTCCTCTTGGAGCCTTTTTCTTTTGCATGGTGACACTTAAAATAAGCTTATGGTCTGGCAATAAAAGAACCTCTAAAACTGGACCAGACATTAAGCTGCCTGTTGCAAAGATCTACTAAACCAGGAGGTGAATCCCACTCAACCCATCCAATGCAGCCAAATCCTGAGGAAGCATAAGACAGGCTATTGACACACTCATTTTGGTGCCCTAGCACTTGAACACTGCCTAATTACTAGTCTGCCTGATGCTTATTGTCTACTTAAGCACATGGTTTAATGCCAACCATACTGCTAATCATCTGCCTAAGCAAAGAAGAGTCTGCCACACTCAACATCTCAGATAAATAGAAGGCTGGAAATTCACTAAATAATTAAAGTGCTTTAAAGTGTAGACTCATCTGATAATGAGAAAAACTCAGGACTAAAGATGTGATGGAGATTAATGTCCAGGCCACTTTAAGGTTTCTTTGCCTTCAGCCAGCAATCATTCATGCTCCTTTTGGCTTCTCCTACTAACTGTGTAGTCAAATCACTCTCCCACCAAACTTTAAAACTTCAGAAAATGAAAGGGCGTTGCTTCAAAGAGAAGGCTTACCACTGTTTCACCAATTTCCAAAATTTTCAGCAAGTACACTTCAGCATCATTCTAAAGCAGTGTTTCTCAACCTTGGCAACTTGAAGATATGTGGACTTCAACTCCCAGGATTCCCCAGCCATCTGTGGAATTCTGAGAGTTGAAGTCCATACAGCTTCAATTTGCCCAGGTTGAGAAACACTGGTCTTAAGTATGTTTATGTTCTACAATATGAAATATACTAGACTTCCATCCAATAATGAGTGATGAATATCTGTGATTGTCCAGGTTTTTCTGGCTCAAACGTTCATCAATCTCTGCCAGTTTGGTCAATGCCCAAAATGATAGAAGTTATAGTCCAATAATATCTGCAGGAAATGCAGTTCCCCACTCTTATCTTAGTGTTTGCACATTTTGATAAACTCACAGTAAAATGGTCAATTACATACAGATTTGGCAAAGAAGCCCTCATTTTTTTCCAGTTGGTTCCGGAAAAGACTTTAGATATATCTAGTTCATAATCATAGAACCATTTACTGTATGGGTTGAAATGGATCCGGAATAGAAGTGGGTTCCTACCGGTTCTATCCGGTTCTATAGAGTAGGTAGTAACTCTGTAGTGACGTCACAGAGCCGGTTCTGTTGGTGGCTCCGTTGGCGCCACCATCTTGGATTTTGCTTCTGCGCATGCACAGAAACTAGTTTTTGACTGCTGCGTGCGCACACGCTCAAAGCACAACCCTGAGCAAACCAGCAGTAAGAAGATTCAGAGCCCACCTCTGATCTGGAACATCATCTCAACAACTCTCTGCCTAGTGCAGTGATGGCGAATCTACTATACTTATGACAAAGATGACACACCACAACAATTTGGGCGATATGTCAGCATTCACCAAAATCCGACAGCAACTATTCTTGAAAGCAAGCCCTATTCTCAAATAATTTTTGGATGGTATAGCGACTACTTGAGAATGAGGTATGCTTTTGCCTGCCCTCTGGACTCTGCAGAACAGGGGACTCCACCCTTGGCAACTTTAAGACTTCAACTCCCAGAATTCCTCAGCCAGCTTTGCTCCAAGGTTGGAGACCCCTGTTTTAGAAGGTACACAAGAGGGCTGTGTTCTCCAGAGGCTGGAAATTGCAGTGTGCTTTCATGGAGTTTTGGAGAGGCTGCAGAAGACCATTTTCCAAAGTTGCTTCAAAGGACCCAAAGTTGTCTCGAGTAAGCCAATCAACAAAAGAGAATGCTATCTGGAGCTAAGTAGAACATGGTAGATCCTGGAGATCACACATGTGATTGGACTGATTATTTTTTTAAACAATTGTTTCTCTTTTGTTTGTGTGCTTGTTAGACATATTAAGTTAGGCATGTCCTAAATGTTTAACACTCAGAGACCAAAAGACACACCTTCACTAGCCTAGTGTACTACTAGGTCCCTGACAGATGATCATCCATTAAACACTTCCAGTAAAGTATGGGCCACTTCCTGAAGAAAAATCTTACATTGTTAAAATAATTCTTACCATTAGGAAAAATATTTTTCCTGATGTTCACCCAAACTCTATACTCTTGAATTTAAGGCCGTTCTTTTCCTCTTTTCTAAAACAATTTTGAACAAGTCTGTCCCATCCCCACTAACATTAACAGGGCAAGCCACTAGAGCCGTGATGACGAACGGAAGCCATATCTGAGGGCACGCAAGACATTGTCCTATGTCAGCTCCAGCATGCATGCGCGTGCTGTCCAGCTGTTTTTCAGCTTTCCAGAGGGTGGGGGAGGCCATTTTTACTCTCCCCAGGCTTCAGGAAGGCTTCCTAAAGCCTTGGGAGAGCGAAAAATGGACCAACGGGCCTACCAAAAGTCCAGAGGCTTCAGTGAGGCCTGCGCACAGGGGAGAGGGAGCATGGGTGGTGGTGGTTTGTGGCACGGGGGGGGAGATATCGCATTATGGGTGTGAGCACGCAAGCATGTGTTGTCGCGCATGCGCACGCGCCCTTTTGGCACCCAGGCAAAAAAAGATTCACCATCACTGCACTAGAATATAAACTGAGAGCAAACCCCACTCCTCATTAGCACTGATGACGTTACCTAGTTGGGGTAATGAAATGGCTACAAGAAAACAACCAAGCTCAGAGAGCACCAAAGACCCCTGTGTCCCATCTTTCAAATGACAGATCTTCAGGGCTTTGAAGAAATCTGTCATGTCTACCTATGCAGGTACGGTAGTCCTTTGTTAAGGAACAATCACTTAGCAACAATTACTAAGTTACGATGGACCCCCCCACCCTCCAAAAGCTACATAACTAGTTTCAGAATTGTGATGGTTGCACAAACTCAATGGTCACACGATTGCATTTTGAATGCTTGGCAGCCAACTAGCCTTTACAACTGCTTGCAGTGTTCTGCAGTCATGTAAGCATGATTTATGACAGGGTATTTTTTGTCACTTTCTGGCCATTTTGGACCCTGGCATTTGCTTAAAGACTGCAACTTTTGTTTAATGACTGCAATGTTCACTTAATGATTACCACAAAAAGTCATAAAATTGGGTTCAATCATGTGAATGCCTCGACTTATGACTATCATATCTTATGATAGAAATTCCAGTCTGCATTGCAATAGTAAGTCAAGAAGTACCTCTAGTTTTTTTTCTTTCCCAAGCTCTCACTAACTGTTCATCAATCATTCCAAGATCCTTATCATCTTGATTTTATTTTGAGTTTATAAAAGTTGTTCCTAAAATGTGATGTAATAATATTGCAGATGTTTCTGATCAGTGCAGAGCAGAGAGTAACAATAACTTTTTTTCTTCAATTTGACACTCTAATTTGGTTGATGTAATCTAGGGTTGCATTTGCTCCTTGCATCTGCATCATAAGCCTTAGCACATGTTCAGTTTTTTTATCCACCAAGAGCCTCCACGACTTTTTCTCAGCTTTTTGCTGTCTAATATGATTTTGTATTTTATTTTTTACATTTGTGAAAGCTGCTGACTGAAGAAACTCATCGCTTTCACACGAAACGTTCATTTGTACTGCAAAAGTTTATTCAGATGATTTATAAGTCTGTTGTAATGATGGCCCTGTGGAGTTCGACGCTAAAAACAAAAGTACAGCTCAAGATAGTCTTAGATAAACACATTTCCCCTTAAAATCAAACAGCTGGACTAAAAAATTTTAAGACTCCATGTAAAAGTGAAGTAAAATGATGCAATTTTTAGACTAAATAACCATTCCTAAAACTGTATTCTGCCCAAAATGCTATTCCTAGTTTCCAGCATTTCCTATGTAATTCTGACAAATTATTCTCTCATGTATGTTTTTTTTTTTTGTGACTTCCAAGAAGTCATAATACCTATGTGGTTACACAAATGTAACTACTGGTATTTCTACAGATCTGGTAGTAGAAAAATCCCAATGATACGGTTTGCTGGGACTGACTGATTGATCGAGAGAACATGGATTTCTATGCCTGTAGTACCTTATATTTTTTTAGCCGTCTGTCCCACATCCACTCAAACGTTGTTTTATGTGTGCTAAATTTCAGCCCAGGGAAAGATATAAATCAGCTCAATGGCGAATAGTAGTGCCAGCTTGCAGTGGTTGAAGCTTGGCAATTTTAGACCTAAAATTTAATGGCCCTGATGGGGGGGTGGTAGTATTAAACAGCCGTGTGGGCTTCATTTCTGAACATCACTCTTTTTCCTCCACCATGTCTGATTTCTGCTCCTTTTGATATAACCAAGCTTGGCCGCTTTCTGATTTTCTAAACTCTGTAAACCTCTGATTTTCTAAACCTCTGATAATGTACAGATCCTATCGGCCATCCCATATTTAAAGTAATAATGGTACTAACGTCCTTCAGCCTTAAGGAACCTGATTAGGAACCAAGGAACGAAAGACAAATTCCTTGTGTGTCCAATCACACTTGGCCAATAAAGAATTCTATTCTATTCTATTCTATTCTATTGTCAAAACATGATGCTGGAATGGTTAGCTTCTTACAGGGATGTCTGTGATGAAGGTGTGTGTGTGTGTTTGTGTGTCATGAAAACATTAAGACGGTGACTTTGATTGTGTGATGGTGGCTGCCTTCTTAACTTCTGTGAACACCCACCTTGCAACACAAATGTCCTTGTTTTCTCTACATCAGCCATCACTCCTGGACAATCAGATTGCAAAGAACCTGTTAGCATATATTCTTGAAGCATGATTCAAATTCAGAACAAATCTATTAAGGCCTCGGATGACTGTGGCCTGGTGCATTAGTGGGTTCAACACCACACTCAGTTGTGGTCGACGTACGACCACATCTGAGCACAAAAGTTCTGTTGCTAAGCAAGACAGTTGTTAATTGAATTTTGCCCCCATTGTACCACCTTTCTTGCCACAATTGTTAAGTGAATCACTTTAGTGAAGTTAGTAACACAGTTGTTCAATGAATCTGGCTTCCCCACTGACTTTGCTTGTCAGAAGGTCCCAAAGGGGATCACATGACCCTGGGAGATTGCGACCGTCATAAATATGAGCCAGTTGCCATTTATCTGAATTTTGATCATGCGTCCATGGGGATCAGGGGTAGGTTCTCAACTTACCTTGCCACCAGTTTGCTGCCTCCCGCGCCCACATGCGCAGTACAAAAAAAACCAAAAAAATCCCCCCAAAAAAAGGCCAGAAACAAGATGGCAACGCATTTGCAGTGCCAGAAACTCTGCTTCTGCGCATGCGCAGAAGAAAAAAAAAACTCAAAAAAATTCAAAAAAAGATTCCCCCCACCAAAAATTGTTTTTTTAAAGATGGCGGTGCCCACGGAGCAGAACTGGCTCTGTGACATCACCAGCGGACTACTACCTACTCTGTAGAACTGGTCCGAACCGGTAGGAACCCACCTCTGATGGGGATGCTACAAAGGTCGTGAGTATGGGGGAAAAAAGATCATCAGTCACTTTTTTCAGTGCCTTTATAACTTCAAATGGTCACTAAATGAATGGCTATAAGTCAAGGACTACCTGTAGTTTTTAAGGAAACGCACATAGAAGCAGTTAAGAAAATGCCTGGGAAGGAGGGGAAATCAAGTAAATTCTTATAACAAAAACCAAGTTTAAGGGGGGAAAAACCCCAAGTACCTACAAAAGAAATCACATAGAGGATGCATCATTTGAATAATCTTGGACAGATTTCAGTAATGCAGGCAGTGATTAGACAAGCCTACCTGGGATATTGGGAAAACTCTGAGCAAAGCCTCTGGCAAAAGCTTATTTAATTGAGCTAAAGGTAGTCTTCAACTTACAACAGCTCCCTTAATGACCTTTCAAAGTCACAGTGGCACTGAGAGAAGCGAGTGATGACCGTTTTTCATACTTGCAACCATTACAACATCCCCATGGTCATGTGATCTAAATTCAGACACTTGGCAACTGACTCACATTTCTGACGGTTGCAGTGTCCCGGGGTCACTGCATGATCCCCTTTTGTGACCGTCTGACCAGCAAAGTCAATGGGGAAGCCAGGTTGACGTAACAGCCGTGTTACTAATTTAACAACGGCAGTGACTCACTGAACAACCAGGGAAAGAAAGGTCGTAAAATGGGGAAAATTCACTTAACATGTGTTTCACTTAACAACAGAAATGTTGGGCTTAGTTGTGGCCGTAAGTCGAGAACTACCTGTATTCTCTTCCTTGAACCTATGTTAGACATCAAATCTAATCATTTTAACAATCGCGTTAACATTGCAGATTTGAAAATGGAAAGGAAAAGGTGGTCTTCCTAGAATTACAGATACAACAAGTGAAGCATTCAGACTGATTTTTTTTAAAAATAAAAACCCTTTTTATTCAAGTCCACCGCCAGAGACTTTCTGCTGCCCTGGGAAACAGCAGTTGATTCTGAATATTGTCGGTAGCCTTTCTTATCTTCAGCCCATTTCCCCCCCCAGATAAATACGTTTATGTGCCTGTCTGTGTATTTATAAGGTAAAGGTTCCCCTTGCACATATATGCTAGTTGTTTCCGACTCTAGGGGGCAGTACTGATCTCTGTTTCAAAGCCAAAGAGTCAGTGCTGTCTGAAAACGTCTCCGTGGTCATGTGACCGGCATGACTAAAAGCCGAAGGCGCATGGAACGCTGTTACCTTCCCACCAAAGTGGTTCCTATTTTTCTACTTGCATTTTTATATGCTTTTGAACTGCTAGGTTGGCAGAAGCTGGGACAAATAACGGGAGCTGACTCCGTTACACGGCGCTAGGGATTCGAACTGCCGACCTTTCTGATCGACAAATTCAGCGTCTTAGCCACTGAGCCACAACGTCCCTGTGTATTTATAGATATTTTATTTATCAGTTAATTGCAATAATACTGTTACTAACAATTATTATTGCTTTCTATATTCATAAAATAATGAATGAGTAGCAACTCGGCTAAAGCAGTGTCGGCTACTAAAAATGTGGGCTCCAAACCCCAAAATGCATCCATATAATGAGACAGGTTGAAACTCCAATGCAGCTTGTGCTTAAAGAGGGTGAAGAGAATGTGGAAAAACGCTTGCCATAATACATTAACTGACCAGTCTGATTAAAAATATGTAAAATGAAGAGAGATACATAAAAGAATATTAAAAAAGAGCTGAAAGGCATCTTACATATTTTGATTCAATAACAAGAAAGCAGGATGGTAGTTGAAGAACATCTGGCTGATGAAGATAGGCAGGTATACCCTTCCATACGGGAGGGAACAAAGGCTACAATCAGTCCTCAGGGTGTTTGGAATGCATTTTATCTAAGAAAAGATAGAGCGTCTGCCAATTAAAATTGATTTGGGAGCCAGGTAAGAGAAAAGGAAAGAGCATTTTGGAAATACTTGGCCTTTATACACAGATCTGTGCAGTTAATCTTCAATTGAGTGGCTGTGGCTTTGAACCACTGATTAATCAATCCTTCCCTTCTGCCTCTAGATGATGCCAGCACCATCATTCAGAGTCAAACATAGTCCTATGAAGTCTTCCCCCTCAACTCCTTTTGAAATCCTAAAGAAATTCTTGACATCCAGGGTCAGGAAACCTTGACGTTGTGGAGAAACCCTGTTTAAAAATGGTCCTTATGAAGAGTTTGCCATCTAAGCTAATTTTTGATGCTTTACTTTGACACTTCAACTTTAAATCTGAAAGGAGCCAGAAAAATAAACATTTGCGGAGTGTAATCCATTATTGTCGTTCCAGGAACTATGAAAGTTTTTGATGTGTGCGTAGCTGTTACTTGAATCCTTGGCTTCTTTCATGGAGATGGCTGCTTTAACGCCAGAGATATGAATTACGCCTTAGTTTGCGAAGCACAAATTCAAGAAGAAAAAGAAGCAAGGCTTTTTTTTTCCTATAGAAGAATCTAAATCAGAATTCCCTGTAAATCAGAGTGATATCTATATAACTCCATCGTTTAAAAAAAAAAAAACCAAAGAAAAGCTGAAAAAGCATTTGGCAATGAAAGCCACCTTGGCAGAATTTTGAAAACATCACTTTTTCGCACACAGTTCTTAAACCTATAACTCCATTTATTTCCTGAAGCATGAGAACACGTCAAGTGATGAATGTGGAAGATGGTTGTAACATAACTGATATCTTGAGTTTCTGATATACACTTTAATAAATTAAAACAAACTGAACTGCAGTAATACACAGCATATTGCAGTGCAAGCTAGATTCTGTGCTCCACTTTTTTTCCAGTATAGCTTCCGTTATCTTATGTAAATGTGTATTAATTAAAGCACTTTAACAATGTAGAATATTGATCTAATCAGCTATAATGGCTCTGTTGGAGCAATTACTATCTATCACAAGAGATCTACATTTAAAGATTATTTTTCTGGACTGTGCATTATTGGGTTGATGGAGCTTCGCTGATTTTGCAGAGCTGTTACTGCCTTTTCTGCAGATAATTCTGCTTTCCTGCATCACTGACATACCTGATTGAAGTTACTTTGATCTGACGTGGCATTTTATTTCCTCAAGGGCAATTTTTCAGGGCCGCCCTGTAGTAGCTTTATACCAATGTGCATGCATTCACAAGTGTGCTGTGTGATGAATTTAGCACAACCACTTTCACACATGCACAGTGCACTAGGACGAAGTGCAACAGTAAAATATCACTAGCAGAATCGGTGGGGTGTATTAAACTGTTATGCTCTGATGTAGATCCACCGCATGATCTAAATTTCTTGACATTCAAAACCTGTAAGGAGAACACTTAAGTTAATTATTATGGATTTATCCCAGTACACTTTCCCAGTCTAACCCCTTTTAATCATAACCCAACTGGCTAAATTGGCTTGTGTTATGGAAACGCAGAACAATTTAGAAGGTCAGGTGACTCTATAAATAAAGAATCTACCGAGAGTTTTGCATTATAAATAGAAATAAGCTCATCATTGGTCCAAACTACATGTCTCTCCTCCATATATGCTCAAACCTCAATAAATGAGTAAACCTTCAAAAGTTTGTCTAGAAGACAATTCCACATGCCCACTGACTACCAATTTTGCTATTTTATTTAGAATACTTATTAGTTGACCTCTATTTGCTTTTCCTCTTTCTTTGGTTACATTTTCTTTATATTTTGATGCCTCTAAATCAGAGGTGTCAAACTGGCGGACCTCCGGGCAGGATGCATCACAAACAGGCCACACCCACTCCACCCCAAGGGAAAAATGTTGTGATACATCACGTGACGGCATGACTCCGCAGGTTTGACACCTGTGCTCTATATCTTATTACAGGTTGCTTCCTCCCAATATGTCACCTTATAGGGAAGACGGATTGCATAATAGTGTAAATAACCAAACAAACAAAGAATCAAACACAATTGAAACAGTCTAGTTCTTTCAGCCAGGGCTACAGGTACCACATATGGGCTGCTATTTCTGGAAGAACAGTAGTCATTTCATAGATGGTATTTGTCCAAAATTTTTAGAGTTCAGATCTGTATCTCTAAACCTGGACTAGTGAAGTTCTCCTCTTCTCTGTTTTTGCCAATGTTCAGACCAGTCCTGTTGTTTATATGTGATAGATGAGATCGCTATATAGAAAGGCAGATATATATATATACACAAAACCACAACAGCTGTTTCCAAATGAAACTGGGTAGCACTGCAACAACTTCAGAAGAATGAGTCACAAAATAAGTTGGTGCCATATCTAGTGTTTAGTAAGTTTGTGCATATAAGGTTTAAAACTCTTGGATGAAGCTATTTCTTGAAGCTACTCCACATGCACATATTAAACTATGACATCTGTAGGCAACATTCAGCTGGGTTAAACCAAGTGTTTTTCAGTTACTAAGTGAACCCAGTATCAAGTGATATTGTTAATCAGTATCTGTTCACAAGGATAATTCGTATGATTCAGATTTTCGGTGAAGAAGACGGATGCTCCGATTCTGTTAATGAATTTCAAATGGACAAGATATTGTAATTGTTTAATCCGAAGCAGTTTTTCTTCGTCTTAGCTAGTCCTATTTCTAGAACTTTTCCGTGTTTCACCAAGAATACGGCTAGCTTCATTCATCTTTGGTTTTTAAGCTTATTCTGGCACTGATCCAGGTTAGCACTTAAGTAAGTGATTAAATTTAAGCACATGAGTGGCCACAATGGCTTCAATAGGTTATTCACAGCCTTTAAAGTTAATCTAGTCTGCAGGAATCTAACTGAACCAAACCCTCAA
>JANHFT010003626.1:385901-399099 GCA_032467955.1 Pseudoxenodon macrops | reverse complement strand
TTGTATCTATTGTGTGCTCGTGTATTGTTGTGGTTGAAGCTGAAGTATTCATTGACAGGAAGGACATTGTAGCAGATAATTTTATGTACTACGCTTAGATCGGACTCTAGCCCCTCCTAACATCCTTCCTCCCAGCCCTATCTTACAAACGCTTTCTATTTCTTTGTTGCATCCATGTTCCACTCTCCCTGCTTCTTCTCTCATCAGTTCACAAATACTCCCTACTTCAGCACCTCTTCCATTCCTCATAATATTATTGTTAAGGCTCTGGACTTGAGAGCAACAGCCTGGCACAAGGAGGAGAAAAGCTTGATTGCCTGCCTGGTGCTATCCAAGGTCCTGCAATTCCAATCTGACCATACCGGCGGCTGTAACTTCGCCCTCTTCATGCATTTGTTGTACTTCCTAGATCTGTGGTTGGTGTACAATTCGAACTGTGTTGTGGCATCAGGAAGGGCATCTGGTCAGCAATCGCTCAGCTCCATCCAGTCACCCTGATCCCGAAGTAAGAGATTACAGGGTCATAAAAATGGAGGTAGCTGGTGTACAACTGAGGAGAAACCTCCACAGATCAGTAATTCAGTACATGCTCTCCTACGTACGGAGCCAGAGCTGACACTCAGCACCTCAAGTTGAGGAAAAAAGTATCTCATGGAAAAAGGATGGGGGAAAGACTAGCTGGAGAAGCCAGAAGGTGAAAAGATGGAAAAGACTACCTTGATTCACTTGGTTAGACTGACTCACTATTGCAGATTAAATTTCCTCTGTTGAAAAGGAATAGAACATCCTTAGACAGAGGAACAATTAATCCACCTGCACCAGGGGTGGGTTCTGAATATTTTTGCTGCCAGTTCACTCAAGGTCACGCTGTGTGCGCACGCGCATACGCAGCAATAAAAAAACCTAGCTTCTGCACATGCACAGAAGCAAAAATTAGCTTCTGCGCATGCACAGAAACAAAATCCAAGATGGCGGCATCCACAGAGACACTGACAGGACTGGCTCCATGACATCATCACCAAGTTACTACGAGTTCTATAGAACTAGATAGAACCAGTAGGAACCGACCTCTGACCTGCACCTTGCTTTAGGTTCCTTGCCTGCCATGAGCAAACCAGTTTGCTGATCTTCAAAGTTATTTTCAATGATCTGAAAAACTGAACAGCAACCCTACACTTTTATGCTTTCCTCACACAAATAACCCAAAAGGACAATTGCATTTTGCAATGCCATTACCCTTATTACCTTCCATTAAGCAAATGAAACAGAGGGAGGAAAGGAAGAATAAAAGCTGGGTCATTAAACACTGTTTCCTACTGGATTACTGGATTAGTGTGTTGGTTTTCTTGATTTATTATTAGAGGGTTGGTTCAGATACTGTGACCAAACAGCTTATACTATTACTATAGCTTCCATGTGAGAAGTACCAGGTCCATACATGAAGGTCTAATTAAACTATTGCTAATCATGCTATGCACAGGAATCTTCTAACTAATGGTTAGCACCTGTTTGGAGTTCAGAAAGAGTCAACATAATTCAAGGGCGGGTTGAATTTGTTCCACTTGTGGCTATGTAGGAATTCTAGGCTGATCCCTCTTTTAACTCCAACCACCAGATTTTGCCACTCCTTCTCCTACAATAATAAACTTTTCATGTATGCCAGCACATTGTACAAAACTTTTCATCATGCTATTTTGTGACAGTGGGTGGTGGGACATTATGGAACTAGAAGAAGCACCCCTCAACTCTGGAATGTCTGCACAATGAGATGAGACAAGATGGTGAGATGAGAAGAGCAACTAGCTCCAGATGGAGTAACGTCTTCAGCGATGCTTCTCCAATTGCCAACATACCCTTCTTAATGAAAAGGACTTATTCCCTAAGAGCTAGCTCCTTTGCTGCACAATTGTGCTGATTGTGGTTTATTTAAATGTTTGAGTCCCATGGCTTATTTTTACTTATACCTTCTGGCATAGCTCTACTTGACTCCAGGAACAGTGAATTTAATTGCCTAGTTAATATTGCTTTAACATTAGGCTCAATTTTCTTTTTAGTTACGCAACTTACTAGATAATCATTAGTCACATTTGAACTAACCAATCTCACAAGGCTGTGTAAAGATGAATATTGAAATAACATATGTGGCCACACTTAGTTGGCATGAAACTATACCAGCGTCATAGCAATAGGCTAAAAGCATATTAAAATCTGCTTGCTAACACCCCAGATGGAAGAATAGATCTTTAATTATAACAAAGAAATATTTTGTTGTGCAAATGAATCCCTAGCAAGCTTTTAGACTTGGTTTCTAGAATCTAGAAGGATATCTGGTTTGCCCATAGGCAATACAATTTTGTACATATTCAATTTTCATGAGATGTGCTCTCTTAATTATGCCCCAGAGACAGATTAAATTTTAGCATGGGCCCTGTTCTTAAGGGAGTTAATTGTTTTGAGACTTCAATTAACTTTTTGTCCATTCTAACCAAGTCTTTATAGTTTTTAAGGTGAGGTTAGTGGCTCATTTATATTAGCCTCTCCTTTGGCAACACAATATTACCGGTATTCCTTCTATTTTTTTGCTCACCCTCCTGCCCAGTTTAGGGGAATAAGAACCTCGATATTTCCCAATGTTGCCAATAGCAAAGTTGCAAAGGGCAGGCAGCTGGAATGACAGGCCTGGATTCTACCCTAACATCAAGATCAATGGAGAAAGAGATTTCAATGCAGGGAGTATCCAGACTGTTCAGCAGCAAGCAAGATCAATTTCCCATTTCAGTATTTTAGCCAGTGACAAACAAGACAGCCACATTAGGGTTTATGCTAGACAATTCAGATTAATACTTCACTCTCTTTCCAACTGAAATGGCTTTGCCTTTGGCCACAAAAGAAACACATAACTTCTCTTTATAATTGTGAAATATCAATGGTAGGAACAAGAAACATGCAGAAGTTACCTTTGAACAGAGAAAGGGATTCACTGGGTTGTTGGAAGTCACATTTGCCCAACCAGATTATTCGTCCACTTAAAGTTGATTTTTAAACTCTCTCTCAAGTGGAGCTCAATTCTTACTGACACATCTATGTAGTTTTCTTCCTTCTTACAATCTAGTCTAATCTAAGATTTCCTGGGTTCAAATATTTACCAGATTCAAGTCTGCTTATCTTTTTACCCCCAAAACACCCATGTTCTACAAGGTGCTGCCATGAGCAGAAACTTTGTCCACATGGCCCACCTTGATTTATTACTTCAGGCAATGGTTCTTCAGGATTTTAGATAGAGGCCATCGCCAAGCCTGTCTCAGGAGACCAGTGGTCAAATCTGGGAACTTCTACACACAAAACAGGCATTCTTCAATAGAGCTCTTTAAACAAGAGAAGCCACGATCACCACCACCACCCCGTATCCTGAGAGGAACAAGGAGAAGCAAAGCATATCCTTCCCTTACGAAGCAATTGTGTATAACAGGGGTGGGGAACGATGGCCCCGTTATGACTTGTGGACTTCAATTCCCAGAATTCCTGAGGCAGCCCTGGGAGCTGAAGCCCACAAGTCATAAAAGGGGCCATCGTTTCCCCCCTTCTGGTTTCTAAGCAGGGAAAAGGTTATTTTCCTTAATGTTCCTATATGAGAATGCCCGTATCTGATAAAAATGGGAATAATTCATCCCACCATGACAGGTCAGAGGCCATTCCATAATGTGACTGCCTGATCCTTCCCTTGCCCTCAGCAGATATACAGAGCACACCACGAAGAATATTGCTCAGACCAGATTTATGGGCTAAATATAGAGCTGAGCTTACCAGGTTATAAACAGACACTCATCACCACTGGCAGCAAGATTTACTTAACGGAGGAGAATAAGCCATCTCTAGGCCTACTCAGCCTGCTTCAATAGGAGTTTCTGGGTTCAGCCACTTGCAGGAACCATATTAGTAAATTACCTCAGAAATCTATAGATGGACACTTCCTTTCAACAAGTCCAATAAAGTAACAATAGCTCACCAGCAGAAAGAAATACTGATTTGTTTAGCTACAAGTGAGTCTGTGGCTAAACTTTGTGTAAGAATACATACGCTTCGTGTTTCTTCTGAATATTTATTGAGATGCTTTCTATGGGTCTTGAGAGAAATTGTACTTTAAATACTACTTTTTCCCACATGGGCATCTTTACATGTCAGTGTTAAAAGATTCATAAGCACCCTATGCATTGTGTTACTAGTTAGAAGGGGGTTACTTTCAACTCCATGGTAAAAACATAGCATTCTGTAAGCACCACCCAATCTATAAATGCAAACAAGGAATATACAAGCCACAGGGCAAAACCACTGGATGGTGGCATTAAACACAGCAGAAGAGCTTGTTCCATCCATTCTAAAGGCCAACTTGTAGCTTACCTGTGCAGAGTGGAGATCCTGTTTGCATCAGATATTCCAGAGAAATAATAAACTATAGTATGTTACCTTTAAAAACCCGAAGTTTCAAGATCCTCCGATGCAGTTAATCAGCAAAAATACATTTAAGGGCTACTGATATATTAATAAGCACCCCTACCAAATTGGTTGTGACACCCTGTTGTAGAGATGTTTGTTATCATTGAAGCTAAAGGGCCCTGATCCATCTCAACCCATCTCAAAATGGTGTCCCAGAGGCTGCCAAATCCCCAGACTCTGACCGGCATCTTCTTTCTAAAACTCTGCTTTCTGAACAGGTCACAAACTCCACCTGCTTATGAAACAACCATGGCTTCTCATCATGGGGTTCTTGTCTTGTGTGAGACCATAATACAGGTAGTCCTCGACTTACAACCACTATTGAGCCCAAAATCTCTGTTGTTAAGTGAGACATCTGTTAAGTGAGTTTTGACCCATTTTACGATCTTTCTTGCCACACCTGTTAAATGAATCACCACAATTCATAAGTTAGTAGCAGGGTTGTTAAGTGAATCTGGCTTTTCCCCATTGACTTTGCTTCTCAAAAGATTGCAAAAGGTGATCACATGACCTTGGGACACAACAACGGTCATAAGTATGAGTTACTTGCCAAGCATCTGAATATTGATTGCACGATCATAGAGGTGCTACAAAGGTCATAAGTGTGAAAAACCATCATAACTCACTTTTTTCACTGCCGTTGTACCTTTGAACAGTCACTAAAACGAACTGTTGTAAGTCGAGGACTACCTGTATCCCTGCGGTGGTGTTTCCATTTCCGCATGTGCAGATTGACCATACCTGTACTTCAATCCACTGCACACAATAATAATAATAATAATAATAAGACTTAAAGTATTTACATACTACTATAAAATATTTAGGCATGAGATACCCAAACACTTAAGCCTGTATTGAGAGAAATCAGTGATCAGGTGGCCTGCTTGATTAAATCAGTGTAAATATGTAATATTGATCTGCTCCATATATTGCTGGAACCTCAAACATGGAAATTTTTATCAACCCTTATTCTTGGCTTTCTTTTCTAACATTCTTAAATAATGTCAATTTTAATTCAATATCAATATGGCCTGCCAAAGAAACTAATCCCCCCCCGGAGGATGAATTTAACTTTTCTTTCTAGGAGTTCTACAAAATATGAATTCTACAGAAAGGCAAAACAAACTAGAACCCATTCAGCTCCTTGCTTTTTAAGGTCATCACTCTGAAGGAAAATCTCACTCAACAACAGGAAACATTAAAGTGACACACAAAAACACAACGAAGTAGAGAGTAAAGGCAGAGGTGGGTTCCTACCAGTTCGGACCGGTTCTATAGAGTAGGTAGGAAGCCAATGGTGATGTCACAGAAGTGGTTCTGGTTTGCGGACGCCGCCATCATTTTTTTGGAATTTTTTGGTTTTTTTTTTCTTCTGCACATGCGCAGAAGCCGAGTTTCCGGCACTGTGCATGTGTCACCATCTTGTTTTCAGCCTTTCTTTTTTAAAGTTTTTTTTGCACTGTGCATGCGCGCACGTGTGAAGCTCGCGAGCGCCCACAAGGCACGGCCGCGTGGCGCAGGAGGAAGCGAGGTAAGTTAGAACCCAACCCTGAGTAAAGGAAGAACCCAGGGCATAACTATAAATCCAACCGGTTGGGCCAACCGCAGACAAGGTCATATGCATCACAGGACACTCAGGAATTCCTCTCTGATGGAGAGACTGCATGTGATCTCCCCACCCCCTTTAACAGGTGTTAAAACAAACATTTCCAAGTTGTTCACCTACCTGATCAAAGAGAGCTTTCCAGTGCTGAGAAGTTAGAGGCAAGGCATGAAGGAAAGAAAAAAAAAAGAGAAAGGGGAGTAAAATGTAAGAACAAGGAAATGCAACGCAAGTCAGAACTCTGCTTGAAAGAAACAAAATACGACAGAGGGAATATAGGAAAGGGAAAATCTGCTTATTTTAGACTAATCTGGGGTGGGACGTACAGGCGATATCCCTAGTTCTCAGAGAATTATTTCCACCCCAAACCGCACACACCAAAACCCCTTCACAGCCACATTCAGAAGCTTTTTTTGGGGGGTAGAGCATGGCTTTCATTTGCAGAGTATTCTGCAGAGAGTTAATTTCAGGTACAGCTTTATTGACTTTTCAAAAATGGTTTATATTTATATATTGCAGAGAGTTTCATTTCTTTCAGTAGGGGAAGCGTGGCAAAGACCATTATTAATTTGCTTGGTTGCTTGCTTGCTTATTTATTCCTATCTATCCTCCTGCAATCTGACAATTCTCATCAGCTTACGTGATCTACAATACAGCAACAAACCGGGGCCTTCTGTTTTCGACTCCCTTCCCCTCTCAGAAGTGTGAGACAATGAACAGTTTCTCCCTAGATGAGTTCTACAACTCAGGCCCCACAAGAGGAGGTAGCAGCATGCAGGTGTATATTTCAGAATCTTTCAACCTTCAAGACCCAGAAGTATAGATAGTCCTCACTTAATGACATTAAGACTGGCAACTCCATAGGTATAGGTAGCCCTCACTTAATGATGGTAATTAAGGCTCCTAATTCCATATAGGTATAGGTAGCCCTCACTTAACGATGGCAATTAAGGCTCCTAATTCCATATAGGTATAGGTAGCCCTCACTTAATGATGGCAATTAAGACTGGCAACTCCACATAGGTATAGGTCAGTGATGGCTAACCTTTTTGCCATGGCGTGCCAAAAGTGGGGGGGAGCGTAGGGGGGGCAGTGTTGCATTCACACATGCCCACACCCATAATATAATGCGCTTCCCCGCACATGTACACACATGCGCCCCCCTGCTGCCCCCCTGCACATGTGTGCAGGCCTCACTGAAGCCTCAAATCTTCTGGTTTTTCACTCTCCTCAGGCCTCAGGAAAGCTCCCTGAAGCCTGAGGAAGGCCAAAACAGCCTCCCCCCTGCCCTCCAGAACGCCAACAATCAGCTGGCTAGCACCCACATGCGCGCTGGAGCCGACAAAGGGCAAAGCCTTGCGTGCCCTCAGATATGCCATAGGTTCGCCATCACAGGTATAGGTAGCCCTCACTTAATAATACTAACCGAGACAGGCAACTCCATCACTAAATGACATGCTCATGTACAGGATGTGATGTGACTGTGCTGATTTCTGACAGTAGTTGAGGTAGTTCTGGTTGCTGTCATTGAGAGAATCCCGTACAGTCATTAAGTGTAACTGTCATAATTGGGATCTGATTGCCAAGCACCCGAATCATGATCAAGGTTGCAAGTATGAGGACCGGCCATGAGTCACTTGTTCAGTGCTGTTTGAATGGTTGCTGAACAAGTCATAAAGCAAGGACTGCTTGTATTAGGGGGAAATGCAAATTCGTTTCTTTTCTATTCTTTTATGTTCTTCTGTTAGTTCTGTGATATTTCCAGCGCTTTGGAGGGAACCTCACACTTCCATTTTTCAATTCTTTGCCATCTTTTTTTCTAGCGCTAACATACAACTCGTCAATTTTTACATATTTGCATGGACTCAGGAGGTGATAATTAAAGTACTACTTTCACGTTGATTGCAGGAGGAATAACAATAAGAACTTGTATCACAAATGAGAAAGACCAGCAGATGCCACACTAAGAAGATCGTACAACATCTGCCAGTCAAATCTGCTACACGTGGTTGGCCTGCTTCAAAAAGCGGTTGGAGAATCCAGAGTTTACACATTAACAATGATCAAGTTCTTCCCTAAGTGAATATTCAATTACCAGTATGTAAAATTTCCACTTGTCACTGTAAATCTTCCTAGTGATTTACCGTTCACTCTCAGGTCTCTTTAATGGGCTTCCAGAAGCTACCACACAAGGTTGCAATATTACAGCTCAGCCTCTATGGAAAACTTTCCTGGTGGGGCATTATTACCTGATGCCAGCATTACTGTCACCACCACTTTTGGCCATAAGGTTATATTGTCGTTGGTGAAAATTCCCAAATATAAGGCTGGTGGGAAAATGCCTACACAAAACCTTCAATGATATATACCATATTTTTGGAGTATAAGACACACCTCCCCCCCAAAAGAGGGTGGAAATGTTGGTGCGTCTTATACACTGAATACAGTCACTTTTGGCTTCCCAAAGCCCAGCCCCTGCATCCCATTTTTGCGAAAAATGGACCTGTTTTTTGCAAAAATGGGGCATGCAGAGGACTTGGGAGGCTTGCAGAGTGCTTCTGGGGGCTAAGGAAAGGCAAAAAGGTGCCCATTTTTGACTTCCTCCAGCTCCCAGAAATACTCTGCAGGCCTCCGAAACCCTCTGTGTGCCCCATTTTTCGCAAAAACAGGCCCATTTTTCGCAAACATTTGGCGCACAGGGGATTTGGGAGGCCTACAGAGTGCTCCTGGGGGCTGGGGAGGACAAAATTTTTTTTCTTACTTACCTCTTCAAAATCTTGGTGCATCTTATACACCGGTGCATCTTATAGTCCGAAAAATACGGTAGGTAGTCCTCGCTTAGCAACTCTTTGAAGTTATCATGGGCCTCCCCAGATCTACTTATGACCCGGTCCCAAAGTTCCAATGGGTGCAACACCCTCCCCCACCCCAGAGTCAGGTAGTCGCATTTTGGATGCTTGGCAACTGGTTTGAATTTATGGCTGTATGTAGCACCCCATGGTTACGTTTTCGCCATTTTGGTTGGCGTTTACTTCTGTTTTCTGGCCAAACGAATGCATTGAAGAAAAGGGGTTCATTTAATGACTGCCACAGAAAATGTTGCAAAATTGGGCATGGTCATTTGGTGACCTGCTTAATGACTGCCATGACTTATGAATGTAAATTCATAAACCAAGAACTGCCTGCATTTCATAAGCATTAATACAATTGGATACCACAAACTGCATCAGTGCTTCTCCCTCCCTCCCTCCCTCTCCCTCCCTCTCTCTCTCTCTCATAAACACACACATTCACACACACCCCATAGCATCTTCCAGGTGTGCTGAGACCCAGCTTCTAAATCCTCTACTTTGAACTGCATTCTCTTGAAATTCTGAGACCATTCAATCCTCATAACTTTGGAAGGTATTTTAATGTTTTCTACATAGATCAATGTCTTTACTATCCTAGTACCAGTGGTGGTATTCTGCCGGTTCTATCTGGATCACGCGAACTGGTAAGGCCGACTGCAGGAAGCCCCGCCCACCTGCACGGACAGCATGATGTCCCTTTTTTTGACAATGTTGATGCTCTGCACATGCATGGAAGGTCTTGCGCATGCGTGGAAGATGGCGCACACGCACATTTGCGAACTGGTAGGGAAGGGAAGGGAATACCACCCCTGCCTAGAACCATCTTTAATACCAACCTTCAACCTAAGAGCCTGTTTAATATAATTCCATTCACATGTCTATCATTTCCTTCTAGAATGAACCGATGGAGGGGAAGTTTCCTGCATCAGTCACAGTTTTGCAGAAGATGAATTTTGATGGGGACAGTTTGCTACTCTGACAATTCCCAGACTTCATTTATTTTTGCTATTAAAAACTGGCTCACTGGTACAAGCTTATAAAGAGCCAAATGCAAATTACTTATTTGTATTCTGCCTTTATTATTTCTGTAAATGACTCAAGGTAGCAATCGTACCTAGTACTGCTTCTCCCTCCTATTTTCCCCACAACAGCTGTGTAGGATGAATTGGACTGAGAGTGTCAGACTGGTCCAAAGTCACCCAGCTTACTTTCATGCCTCAGGTAGGACTAGAACTCACAGTCTCTTGGCTTCTAGCCTGGTGCCTTAACCACTAGACCAGACTGGCTCTTCCAGTTTATAAACTAAACTTATAACCTCCCAACTTAAACACTAAACACCGTTTGAGGGCTTGGAAGACATGACACTGTCAATATTTAACGTGCAGGGAAGCAGGCCCCAAGTGCAAGTGCAAGAAAGCTGCTACTTTTCAATAAGATATATGGATGCTAATCCTGGCTGCCATGTAGAATCTATCAACCAGGTATTAAACCGTCTAGGAAAGGCTTGGCCCCTTTTCTTCAACCTTGCAAATAACACTTTGCAATACATGCGGAGAGCATCAGCCTGAAAAAAGGCTTCGCTGGTGTATCTGTCAAGTAAGCAGAGAGATGGGCGAGTCACACCCACACGCTGACCCAAATCAGAAGCTGAAATAGGGTCATATCGAAGCCTCGTGGGACTTAATTCCTGAGCTGAGCTGCGGTGCTCACGCGAACTGGTTGTCTGAAGAGTAACAGAAGGTCAGATGTTTATCAATAATGGATAAACAATAATGGAGCTCTGGCATGATCTGGTTGCTGACTATAATAGAATAAATGAATCCATCATTCTTAAGCTCTGGGAAAGTCAGAATCTGAATTCGCATGAGCCGTGGCTGCAAATACACTACGAAAGGAGCAAGTGAGAAAAGGCCCACTGCTTCATGCCAGAGCACCTGTTTTGCCCTTGAAAGAGTTCTGGTTTTTCTCCAGTTTAGCTATCACCCAGGGCTCCAATGCAAAAGACCAGACGAACTCACGAAGGGCAATCTCACTTTTACAGAAGTGGCAGACCAACTTTGCAAGTGCGAGTTCCAAGTGTGAAAAAGGATCCGTCGCTACCCAGCAAAAAGTGCTGCCTGCTTGCACTATTCTAGTGGGTTGTTTTTTTTACTTCACACATTCCAAGGTTGTCCTGCAGCCCATCAAATCTCCACCCTGGAGCTCTCATCCGGACAGTCACAGGGCAAGGCTGATTCGTATCCAGAATGCAGGTGTTCCTCGACTTATGACCACAATGGAGCCCAAAATGTAGGTTACTACGTGAGAAATTTCATTAAAAGTGAGTCTTTCCCCGTTTTACAACTTTTCTTGCCTCATTTGTTTATTGAATCGCTGCAGTGAATCTGGCTTCCCCCGTTGACTTTGCTTGTCTGAAGGTTGCAAAAAGGTTATCAGGTAGCCCTGGGACACTGCAACCGTAAAGAATATGAACCACTTATCAATCACATGACCTTGGGGATGCTGCAGTGGTCATAAGTGTGAAAAATGGTGATAAGTTGCTTTTTTCAGTGCCGTTGTAACTTCAAACAGTCCCTAAATGAACTGTTGTAAGTCCAGGACTATCTATATATTTCCAATAGACCAGGGGTCACCAACCTTTCGGATCTCATGGACCACCAAATTCATAATTTTAAATCTCACAGACCACTAATATACATTTTTGAAAAATATTTAGTATTTAGTGCAATATTAAAAACGCAAATAATTTTTCTGCAGACCACCAGAATTTTCTCGCGGGCCACCAGTGGTCCACGGACCACCAGTTGGTGACCGCTGCCATAGACTGATCTTTCTAATCCCGGAAAGCATTTGATTCAGCAGTGAAATCCCTCTGATGGAAAAAGGGACTCTGTTCTTTAGGAGGAGATGTTAGGAAAGAGGCAGGGAGGAAAGCACACGTGCAAAATCCAGGCTGCAATCTCTTCTTTTTTTGCCAGGAAAAAAAGACTGAAGCGGAATGCTAATCAAAAGATGCCGCTACTGACAGAACATCCTCTGGGTCTCTCCCACAGAATCCGGCTGCCCTCAGGGTCAGCCAGCCCTCTGCGGCTGGGCTTTTGACAGACTTTTAATGGCAATCTTTAATTTGCCACCAAAAAAAACCTTCACCGGATGATTTTGGCCAGCAAAAACCTGTCAAAAATTCCAAGAACTTTATTTTTTTATTTTTCCCTTAGTCATGGATCGGCTCCAGCGATGAAGCTGTTGCAGATTTCATCCTACTATCTAACGTTGCTTTTTAACCTCTCTGCAGCGGAAAAGGAACCTACCCCACCGAGGGTAGCCCAGTGATTGCAAGATGGAATTCAAACAAAAAACAAAACAAGATTGGAGACACTTTAAATGCTAGACATTCAAGGAGCTATAATTAGGGAGGTTTAAAAGCCGGTTTGGTTCCTGAAAAACGCTGGTTCCGGTCTCTTGTGTAACATTAAATGCAGCTTCTTCTCTCTAATTACATGTATTGTTAAACACAGCTTTCCCAGGTAATAATACCAGGCTTATGATTACTCCCTGGGAAAGAAATCCAGCAAGTTAAATGTCTTTAAATATTAAGGATGGGTACAAGAGTTAAGGAATCTGATACTTCCGCTGGGACTGGGTAGAAAATCCTCCTGTAATCACCATATATTCCTGGGAAATCTGAATTCTGGGCCAACATGGATCTCAGTCTTGTAAAGAAACAGGCAGGAGAGGGGGGGGAATTAAGCCATCACCCAAACCTCCCTTCTCTTAGCTAATGTAAGCCTATGACAGGAGACTATCGGATTCTTGCTCTCAAAGACGCATTGAAAAATTTGGGCTCCGGGCAGAAGTAGGCTTCACCTACTGTTACAACCAGTTCAGCCAGCACCGGAAACATGAGTGTGCGTGCGTGACACCGCGCATGTGTGCGGCAATTCGCACGTGCACCATCCACACATGGGTGCAACGTCAAAAACACAGTGATATTGGATGGGATTGCTTCACCTGCAGATCGCCACTTCCGGTTCGCCTGAACCAATCCAAACTCTGGCTCTGGGGTCCTTCATGCCTTATTTTTAAATGCTTCATATGTTAACTGCTCTCTAAATTACAATCTTAGCCAACCACAGCAATCGGGCAAGTGCAACTCTCTAAACTACTTGACAATCTTGTCCTTTTATGTACACTGAGAGCACATGCACCAAAGACAAATTCCTTGTGTGTCCAATCACACTTGGCCAAT
>JANHFT010003626.1:345297-355683 GCA_032467955.1 Pseudoxenodon macrops | reverse complement strand
GCACCAAAGACAAATTCCTTGTGTGTCCAATCACACTTGGCCAATAAAGAATTCTATTCTATTCTATTCTATTTACAAGAGTTTTAGGCTTGGGCATAGTTACGAATGCATTTTCCAAGCCCGCCAGACTTGTGGAAGGAGTCGACCATTTTATTGCTTTCTGTGATGGGAAATATGGAATTTGGCTTGGGGTGGGGTGTTTCAAATCTTTACCACTTTTTTTAGCTTCTGGATCAAGTGAGCTGTCTATCAAAAAAAGAAAACAAGATTCCTGAAAGGTAATCTGGAACTCAGCACTCCTAATAGTAAAGGGCCTTGAATCAGACAACCCTCCTTTAGCCTCACTCATTTGTTCCAGGAAATTGACAGTGGCAGCTGTTTTGGGATAGACCAACTCTCAGTGCTCCAATATATGCCCCTTGGCCCCCAGAGTTTTGTGGATCCCTGCTCTAACTTAAATGAGCTGGCAAAATCTTCGATCTTGTGTTTCATCTTCGGAATGATCCGCACTGAAAAACCTGGTTATTTCCACTTTTTCTCCCTTTTATTATTTGTGTCATATCATGGTGAAAAGTAAAATATCTGAGTTTGATATTAGGCTATTTTAGCGGACCCTGCCTAGTATTGCATGGGATGCAAATCTAGATTGACTTTCTTTCCTTTTGTTCCTAATCAACCCGTGGAATGATTAGTTCGTCAGTCGCTTTTTCTCCTTGTGAAGGGCAACTTGTTATTAAGAACTGTCTTCCTTTGCTCACTCACTCTTTCTATTAAATTTCAAAACCTATTTCCCATTATCAACCCCCTCTCCTCCTCCGTAACCTCATTAATTGCAAAAGCAGCTGCAAAAATGGAGGGGAAAAAAAAAAACTGATGCAGCACAACTAAAAAGAAAAAAGAAACAGCAACCAACGATCTAATGCAGCATGAGATTAATACTTTAATACTGTTCTGCCCACGGATTGGTAGGACGTGAATGAGGATGTCACAACGGATTGCTTTAGTCAAAGACCCTCCCTCCCTTCTGCAGCAATTTAAATGTAGCAGAATAAGCTGTCGATCCAAACATTAGGACCTTGGTGCCTGTTGCAGGTTTTTCTATTCCATTAGAACTGAACATTGGTTAAGAGCTGAGAAAATTCCAGCAAGTAACAATCGGGGAGGGTGAGGGAAGCAGAATTGGTAGAGTCCCAATTTAGGACACACCATAATGGAGATTTCAGCCTTTACAGGATTGGATGTATTCAAATATAATCTGTAAATAGATTCGCATAAATAGTATGTAAATAGTCAGTCATGCACTTGCACTGAATTGTGCATACAGGTAACTTGGCACTCTTGCAAAAACCATTTTTAAATAATCATCAGCAGAGCGCACCCATTCTCTGTGTGCTCTGAACAGACCTAACAGAAAGAAGCAAGACGGAAGAAGGTAGGAATGGCTCATGAGTGACATTTAAGTTCAAGCTGTGATGCAATCGGGCCAGTGTGTTCCAAGGAGATGAACTGGGGAAGAAATTAAGAAGTTCAATGCTGCTTTGTCCAATTAAAAACTGTTCGGAAACAAGCAAATCACCACCTTCTACAATGTCCACCTTTATGCCCTTGATACAAAAGTGGATCTTAAATTAGCATCATGAAAGGAGAAACAAGTAGGCAGAAACTGAAAGCACAGATGAGGCTTTTGAAACCAGGCTGCCCTCAGCTGGCAGCTGGTTGCTACTACATTTCTTTTCCTTTAAAAAAACAACAACTGCTGGCACCCTTCGTTCACGCTGGCTGTCGTGGGCGCCTGTCAGTGGCGATCAAAGAAGTGTCGTTCTTCTAGTCAGCTATGGGTTTGGATATTCTCAACTTTGACTAGAAGCCAAGGGATGTGTATCCTCTCCTCTTGCCTGCCAAAGGAGGATTGGTTATATGTGGCAGAACACATAAAAACATTTTCTCCATCTGTTTCCCTCACAGTAACCGTAAATATTTAGCTAATCACAGAGTTGGGGTAAGAAAGAGCTGGTGCTTGCTGGTTGGCTGGGATTTCTGTTCCCAATATTCCCAGCTAGCACAGCCAAAAGTGTATGTAAAAGTCCTAGTCCAAAGCATCTGGAGACACTTAATTGGTTACCCATTTCTTTATTTTTAAAACAGAACAGCTCTGGGTGGCTCACAACAAATTTGAAACTAGAAAACCATAAAAATCCATGAAATAAAAACAAAACCACCAGTGCTTCAGTTGTCCTTCTAGGATGTCTCAACAAGTATCCACAGGCTATCACTCTATGCAGTATCTGGGCAAAGAGCCAGAATCTTGATATTCTGGGGGAGAGATGATGGATAAGATGTGTCAATTATGCAGCAACTCCACAGAAGATAGTTATTTATATAGACATAAAGCTATGACATAGCTGTTTCAAATCCTGGCTGTGTAACATCAATCCCAAGCAAGTGGTCTCATAATTCCTGTCCACAAATGTAAGAAACAGTTGTTCCCTCAATGAAAAGAGAGCATGGCCGCTCTCTGAATTTGGGAGACAAAATGAGAGAGAGAGAGAAAAATCTTGATAATGATTAAAGGCCATGCTTATAGACAGATGATGTTCCAGAACAGTTGAGGTTCACCTAATACATCAAAAGCACATCTCTTGGGCCTATAAGGTGTGTAACCAGTGCAAGTTAGTGCACGTTTTTCCCACCCTCACCACAACTGAAGTTACTCAATTGCTATTAAGAGAAGCTTCATGAAGGCAACAGCATAATAATCTAACCCAATTCGACACACTGAAGCAGAAATAAGGGCCCAAAACACTAATTGGAGTCTAGCCCACAACAATACAGTAGTCAATAGGATTTGGGCATCCCTACCTGGGGAAGACACATCCCTGTCTACTTTCTCAGCAAGTATAGTAACAGGACATGAATCATGGGGCACCTTTTCCAACTTTATCCAGATAACTTTTTGTGTGGAACATGTGAACAAACAGCTTGTATTTAGAGCTACAAGTAATTTACCCAATGGGATATAGCAATCTAGTTGGGACAGAAGACAAGATATTAAAATTTTAAGTTCCTTAAGGTTATAGTAAATGATACATATAACAACAAGATATCTGTAAACATTAAATGTGGTTCTTTAGGAAAAGTGAGTTTATCCCTCATGGTGGGAGTCAAACACTTTGAGAGAAATTGGTGGGACTGGAGATACAAAGCGCTGATGGGACAAAACATGAGATATTATTTAAGATCTGTCTTTTTGTGTGGTTCAAATTCTGGTCCATCCATTTTCCATTTTGCTGCTCTAATTTTCCAGATTTTGTATGTCACATCAATCGAGGAAGATTCTGCAGAGCTCCAGCAAATCAGAACCTTTGAATATCAATGTTATCTCATAGGAGAAAACAGAAGTATCTTTATTACATTTCAACCAATGTCTTCATACTTCCCTTCCTAAGTACTGATCAGCTACTACATACCCATCTGCCAGTGCCAGATTTAGCAATCCGCTGTTTGGAAAAAGCTATTTTCATATATTACCATGGCAATATCTACATCCTTTCTTATTTCTTGCTGAGAGTGAAATCAGGTAGCATGAAGCATACGGGGGTAGTAGAACTGTGTTAAGCAGAGAGGCAGGATGAGAGCTGGTTTTTTAAAAAGAAGAAATAGAAAATGTGATTGGAAAAGGGTTCACATCTCTCTAAAGACCACTGTCCTTCTCCCAGGTTTCCAGAAAAGGTATTTAGCAAGGTTTCCTAAACCAAGCCTCCACTTTTTAACTGTCTGGGGCAATGTCCAATATTCTTCTCTTGTCTGTTTCATGGACAAGCATACATATGACAGAATATTTCCATGGAAACAGTAATGTAATAGAGGAGGCAGATAGCCTCTAAGTAAAGGAAGAAAGGGGGAGACCAAGAGAGATGGTTCTAATGCCAGTTTTCCATTAACGAAACTGCTTCTGGTTTTCTGAACCTTAAATATTGAAGGGTGGGAGACATTACGGAGCCAAGTGAAATGGAGGAAGGAAAAGAGAAAGACAACATTAAGTTATGCGAGTAGAAGCCTAGTTGCACAATACTGGATTTTGCCCTTTGTAACATAGCAACTGAGGCGAATATAGAAGCATTCTGTGAAAAAAACAAATCAGTAAAATCCTCGAAGAACATAATAATACATGTAGCAGATTTACTAGGGAATTGAATGACCCTCACCCCAAATTTTATTTGAGCCTGAGATGTTCAGTTGATCAATAAATAAAGGCCACCTAATACTAAACATCCATTTTCGGTTAAAAAACACAGGTGGCAAAATGCGGATCAGACTCTGCTACCGCAAAGACAACAAAGATACCTGCTATCATCCGTGAAGTAGACAATAGTTGGCTAGATGTTGGAAGAAAGCACGTGTTAACACAGAGACACACAGAGTAAGAACAGAACTTTATAGATTTAACTTGTTTTATGCCCTTCCCCCCTGAATCTTTGTATTCTTGCTTATGGGACATAGCCAGTAGAGTTTTCCTCACTCTTCTTCATTTGGGCAGGTCCTTCTTTGTATCCATGTCCTGGAAGGCCATCATAGGGCCCAGAATGCTGATGACCTGATTCAGTAGGGTTCTTCTTAAGTTCTAAATGTCATACAGTTCTAATCTCTGCTCTTATAACTCCATTTTCCAATTGATCAGTGTGACCAAAATGTCATATTTAGCTTGAGTAGTTTCTTCAGTAGGAATTTTGTAAGGAAACTTTGTTGTCTATCCTACCTTGTCAAAGTACCTCTCCTCCTCCTCCTCCTCCCTTTTGGGAATTAAAAAAAATAAAACGTCCTCTTTTAAGCTGACATCCACTGAAGTATGGAAAGTGGCTAGCTAAGGCTCTCCTACTGACATTAATAACTGAGCAGAAATCTAAATCAAGAGGCAAAACAGTTCTAGGCTGGGAATCAAGGACAAATACAGATCAATACTACAAGAACAAGCATTCGAAACATAGCACGGTACAGTTATTTATTGAAATACCAGAAAAGGCCATTGATGGGGAAAATGGGTTGGACAGGAGAAACTTCCATTTAGTAAACCTTCTTGGTAGATTTAAAAAATGCCACCTATAGGTCATTCCAGCCAAATACAAGATGCAGTACAAACCATGCAATTCCTTTATGACCAAGAAGGGTAAAGCATGGGGTGTTTCTACTTCAGTTCCACCCCCGCACAGAGCTTGTCAGGGAATGACTTTCCAAACTAAGGGAATGAAACAGACTTCTGGTGAATTATAAACAATTATAATACATTGCCCATGGGACTGGGAAAGGCTATAAAACGTCAAGTGGAAGATGAGAGATGCGCAGAATGGCACATGGTGTCAGATGATGATGCGTTTCATTGATGATACTTCATTTTCATTTAACCCATGGAATACCGTTTTTCTCTCTCTTTCCTTGAACTGAGGCACGTTTAGCTGCACAAGAAATAATCAGCTCAAGCCCAATCGAATCTGCCACAGAAGAACACTCCTGTAACATATGAGCAGTGGCTACAGGAAAAGTTGAGTTATTAAAGGGATTTTTTTTTTATTAAAAAAAGTCAGTCCTCAAACCTGGTATATCCAGCAAGAACTTTTGATACCAGTGAAATAAATAAACACATGAACGCTGATTCTGAACTTATACTGCCAAAAACCTACTTGCAATTCTTTCACTCTATTTGAAACATTTACGAATGGAATTTCTAATAACCTCTGGGGACATTAGGCCTCCCTGCCTGTATATATATATATATATATGTATGTATGTATGTATATATATACAAATTATTTTACAATAATTCCCTTTTGGCTTTTACAAGTGTAGCCAAGAGTAGCCACTGTAATGCAAATCCACACCCTATGCAATACTGCAAGTTTAGAACTATTATTTAAAATAATCTTATCCATGAATTACAAATAATAAAGTACTTTGCATATATAAATATTTCTAGCAGATTTTAGAATGTACATAAAAGATTCCCCCCTCACTTTGAGTAAGCCCCTCCCCCCAAAAAAAACCATGCTTTCCTCCAGATCACCGCTGTTTTAATAATGCTCTGTACATGGCGAAGCCCAAAACAGCAAAGACGGTAGCACCAAAACTTGCTCGAAGCCAAAAGGTAGAGCTCTTGAGGTCTGCCTGTGTCACGTGCCTGAAATACAAAGAATTCTTTTTTTAATTAACAAACATTGAGATGTATACAAGCATCAACATGTGTAAGCTCGCTTTCAGAGATCTACTATGTACTCTTTTAAGGCATTTGTGAATTAAACGTTTTTGATGTAATGTAGGGAAGTGAATGTTTTGCTCTGTCTATTCAGAAAAGAAGGGTTATATTTCAGCTCAAAGAACAGGTCAATTTGACTGACCTATAATTCCATTTACTTTTAGGCTTATCCTGCAATATTAAGCCAATTGCTTTTATGCTGTTCTGAAGACTTGGGCATTGGGCAGTGCATAGCTTGTTAACTTGTAGTTGTAAAAAGACTAACAATCTAATCAAGAAATGACTGTTCTAGAACAGGAGTCCCCAACCCTGGTCCGTGGACCAGCACGGGTCCGTGGCATGCCAGCAACCGGTCCACGCAAACAAGCGAAGCCCCATTCACGGTATGCAGGCAGAATGCAAAACCATATCCCCTCTGGTCCGCGGAAAAACTTTTCTCCACAGAACCGGTCTCTGGTGTCCAAAAGGTTGGGGGCCGCTGTTCTAGAATCATCTAAATATAGATGACTTAAATGTAAATTAATAATCCAAGAGCTGTTTTTGTATATATTTATAGATCTAGTTCTAAATACCACCCAGAGTCCACCGGAGTTGGGTGGCCAATACATTTCAACCACATGACCCAACTGGAGAAGGAAAACCTAATATACGCTGTGTTGCTTACTAATCAGCATTTTCAGCAAAGTTGACCCTTCAGATTAACTACCCAAGTGAATTTATGTACTAGCTTCTTTGCTGTGGTGTTTCTATCCAAAGGCAGAAGGCCTAACCACAGAAAAAAATCTTGAACACGACCACACAATAAAACTGTTAGGCACACCAAATAGTTAATGAAACACAGTTATTAAACAGATGAAACCAAAATGTAACAGAACAATATGGTAGATGAAAGAAAATCATAAATTTAAGATCAAAATAGCAAAATTAACCAAAAACCAATGATCCAAGCCTGCCAGCATGCCAGGTTGTGAGCATGCTCAGTTAGCGTTCATGAAAAACACAGCGGACCATAATGCAACAGATAAAAAGCTATCAGCAAGGAGTTTTTGCAATGACCTTAGTTCAAGGCACAGTGATTCTCAATTGAGTATTACAGAATTGATATAGGACTGCATTACAGAATAGAACACAAGAAAGAATTTTCCCTGCCCTAGGCACTTTTAAAAATAAATCAGAAATAATGGGAAACCTACAAAAGTATACATCATTACCTTCAGAAGAGCAGATTCCAAAGGATAATTTAAAGAACTACTGCAATACATTATTACCAAAGATCGTGAAAATATCTACCATCATTTAAGAGGGCTGAAAATTACTGAATCAGCCATTCACAAAATGGCAGCACATATAGGAAGAACCAGAATTGAGAATTATCCCGGAAAGAAAATATAACCTGATTATTATGAGAGGAACTTTTATTTTAACAAGAAAAAAAACAACTATTGTTTTCAAAAAATAACACTCTTTCAGGCTATTTGCCTCTAGCTCTTCTCCTATAATCTGAACTGGGTATTGAGGAGACAGCATGAAGACTTTTGAGGTCAAGCTGCAAACAAATGGCATCGTCCAGTTTATCAGACCAAAATGGGCGTTCCTTTTCAGACATCCAGGCAACAACACATTTTGCATTTTGCATATTCAACGGCCTTGCTTGTTTATTGCTAGCAATCAGCGAAGCCGGCAGGTACAAAACTATCTGCGGTTAATTTCAAAGTTTGGTTCTTAAGGGATGTGATCTGAAACAGATAATCAGGCAATAGATGCTGATAGGTTAGTTCTTTCCAATCTCTCACAGCAAGACATTTACTGGATTTCTTCCAGATAAAGAGTTACCTGTCTTCCAATAACTGTGGATCAAGGGATGACTCCATGAAGATGGAATCCTCTATCGAGCTGATGGCGTGTACTTGGTGAACAATACTGCTCTCCTCATCTGACAACAGCAAGGCACCCAACTCATCTATGTGGGCTCTCAACCTTTTTACACACATGCACACAGATGGCAGTTCACAAGCATGGCTCAGAACAGGAAGTTACACATCAACATGGCCTACAATCAGTTTCAATACCCGTTTTTAATCAGAAAGTCTTGGCCGAAAGGTGCAGGTTAATAAGGTAGCATGGAAATTAGTGACAAGTCCCAAGGAAATATAAATCTCTCATCAAAGGTTCTCCTTTTTCCATCCCACGTGAGACAAACCCCCTTCTTTCCAGAATTCTTCTTCTTCTACTTTGCTTTGTTTTTGAATTGCTGTACATTTTTGTAGACATGCAATTTTGAAGAACAGGTCTATCCCAACGCTGGATAGTGACAAGTAGAATGTTATATTGCTAGCAAATTCCTGCACAGCAGCTGATTAATGCAAAAGCCTATGGGAAAGGGGTATTCCGATTGAAGTGTTTGACCATTCCTGGATCCAAAACAAGGCAATTCCTCACAAAAACCATCTGGGATCTGGCTAGGGGTTAACAAAGTTCTCGCCTCAGATTACTAAAGAAGCAGAGGTATTTCTCTCCAATATTACATCCCATGCTGGGAGTAGGAGGGGAATCCTAACTACTTTTTATAGTCAAGTACACAGACTAAAGTTAAAAAAAATGCCTATCAATTAATTATGTTCAGGATTGCTGTTAGCTGGGAAATAATTGTTTCAAGCTCATAAAGATATTCATATACTTGTGATTTAGAAACACCAAAGAGCTACCCCACTTCCACATCCTGTTGTTCTCATTTCCCCCCCTCTTCCTGCAGATTTGAATGTTGAAAGGTTGCCCTCCACTCATAATTTACCCAGCTGCCAGAACTCCAAAACTCTGGTTAAAATAAACGATCTATTTTGAACAAGCCCTTTAAAAATAAAAATAAAAAAGCAAGCCACAACTTAATATGTTTTTTGCTTGCAATTAAATGCAAGTTTGTCAGCCTGGATGATAATCAAAGCAGAAACTGGACTTTCTAAGCTCTTCTTCTCTAACATGCAGAAGAAAGGGAACCCCAGGAAAAGACCAGTCCTTTTTCATATTTGCCTCAGCCGGAGCTCAGCATGATGTCCTAATTCTGCAGATCTCTTCACACTTTGGATAGTTATCTTCACATATTTATATATGAAGTACAGAAAATAAATTAAAATTCACTATGGGCCAATAAATACCCTTTCATAAATAAAGTTCTTTATTTCAGAACCATTTTTCGAAATTAATGTGTGACGAGACTGCTGGGAATGCAATTCATCTAAAGAGAACGATGGTGTGTGTGTGTGTGTTAAAGCATAAAACATACACACACACACAACCAAGTAGAAAACCTTCTTTGAATTGGCCCCACAAGCAAAAACTGTATTTGCTGCTTCTCTTTTCATCACATTAATCTTTAGCCATCTATTATTTCAACATTACAGTCACTGGGCTCAAAAGCAGAAAGTGTCAAGATATAAACCAATTCCATATTGGTTCAAAAAATTAACAGAGAAGAACTACTAAAAATGTACACAGTTCCTAGGGGGGGAAAAGACCATGTAGAAGCAAGACAACTATTAGTTTGATATATTGTTGAATTCTTATCCCATTGTCACAAATTTGAAATTAGCCAAAGTTGCAACAGGACTCCTGAATCCCTGCACTGGAGAATTCTAAACATTAAGAGATCTGCCATCAAATGTTAAAATCAGTGTCACCCTCCTCCCAGTATGATAAGCTGCAGTGATGATAGTTTTAGGTTTTATCTTTCATTCGCTTAAAATGAAAAATATGTTGGCATCTTATCTGATACCAAACATAAAGCAATGTGTTTTAGTTACTGGCTAATCAGTGCTGAAACTGTCTTTAGACAATGCTTAAAAAAAAAAAAGTTTCTGCATTTGCAACCTTTACTCATTGAATTAACAGGAACTTACACATACTGGTAGATCCTTTTTGGCCAAAACCCACACCCTATGAAGACTGGGTACATGTTGGCTTACATATGCTACTTGCAAATACAGGTAGAATAACCTTATTTTACCTGTATTTATCTATCTTATTATGTAGAGGGCCGTGAAAATATTTACTGACCCCTCGCATCCTGGGCATAAATTGTTTCAACTCCTACCCTCAAAACGACACTACAGAGCACTGCAAACCAAGACAACTAGACACAAGAACAG
>JANHFT010003626.1:334925-345197 GCA_032467955.1 Pseudoxenodon macrops | reverse complement strand
AGTTTTTACCTTCCCCCAGCCCACAGAAACCCTCTGCAAGCCTCCCAAACCCTCTGCGCACCCCGTTTTTGAGAAAAACGGGCCTATTTTTCTCAAAAATGGGATGCAGGGGCGAGGCTTCAGGAGGCCAAAATTGCTGTATTCGGTGTATAAGATGCACCAACATTTCCACCCTCTTTTAGAGGGGGTGAAAGGTGCGTCTTATACTCCGAAAAATACAGTAACTACATTCTGTTAGTGAAACTAACACAACCCTCCATCACAGCTGTGCAAAAAAATGCCTAATAAGAAACGTGCTACCCACTGAAATGTGGGCAATCTGGAGGGTAATGTGTAAAAAGAAATTCAGGTTCACACAACTGTATTTTTGACTGTGTGACCTGCTCCATCCATCCATAATCTGTTCAGTTGTGTGCAAAAGTGGGATATCACATGTGGGGAAAAATAGGGGCTGCATCTTCCAAGCAGTATAAAGTTGCTCAACTGGATCAAAAGATTGAATATGCCCTACTGAGATGGCTAACAATTTGGGTTTTTCTTGAGTGCTGGTAGTTAACCTAGAAAAAAGGCATTCCTCTAACCTTGGTTAACTAAATGTCTCGGGGAAGACAAGAAAGAATTTCTTTCTCAGTCACCATACAAGAGAACTTACAAAGCTTTCTGCTAACAACCATCTTCAAACTAAACGAGATGCAGCATTCAGCAACATTTCTGATGAAATATTATTTTTTAAATAAAAATAATCTTAAAATTATTTTTAAAAATTCTGAGAACTCAGGGTTCAGGGGAAAGAAAGAGAGAGAGAGAGAGAGAGAGAGAGAAAGGGGTCATCAATCATATTATAGGATAATGCCAATGGCTGGGGAGAAAAATGGAATAGATCCCATCCTTCCTTCGATGGAATATTTCAGCTCATATGACCAAATGCCACCATAACAGGTGAACCTAAATGTCCTCCTTCTAAATCAGAAATTCATAAGTTAGCATGAAATTTCATTTGTTTTTAAAAGGACCAGGCAGCAAATATTTTAGAGATAGCAGAGGAAGGAAATGTTTCTGTGACCCAACAGAATAGGCTGATGGCTAACCATATTATTTCACTTATAGCTGTAGACTTCTGCAAGACATATTGGATAAAGATCATTTCTACCACTACAAGGGAACCCAAAGCTAAAAATCAGGTGGCTTTTTCCAGTTAGCCCTCAGGTCTAAGCCTCACGTCTATTGCGAATTAATCTTTAAAAACTTCAAACAATAGACAGGTCTATAATTTCTTCAGTATGTACCAGTTTACTGGATTTCATATTTTTGGAAGGCAATGCTCCCCAAAAAAAGGCATCTGAAAGGCTGGTCAAGAGTAAGATCTCCCAGTTACTTCTTTTATTTGCTTGGTTGAGTGCCTTACACTATTAAATCAGCCCTTTGTATCTATTCTATTTGGTTTAGAGACGATTGGAATGGATATTTGGATATTTCACTTAATCTGATTTGACACTGAGGAGATGAAACTGATTTCTCTTCCCCCCCAAATATTGTTGGACCTAAGTTCAATTGAAACATGAGGAGCTTATGGGTTAAATTGTCTGATTTATCTCAGAAGACTTTGTGGGAGTTTATTTAACATAAAAAAATTATCACTTAAACCGTTTGGACAGGTGCTATTGCAGCTTCTCAAAATTGGATCAGAAAAAGAATGTTTGAAGTGATTGAATGGTCAATTAAATGGCAAACACAGGGCAACTTTAAGTAAGTAAAAAGTAATGTGTATAGCAGCACAACACTGATGGGCCTTAATATATTAGGAAGAAGATCTGAAGGTTATAAAGGATATTTCAATGAAGTTGCTGACTTAATATGTTTCAGCTATGAAAAATGCAAAGTCCATGTGCGGGATCATTAAGAAAGGGAATGAAAATAAAACCATCAACACTGAGTCCTAAGATAAATCTATGGCACGTTAACATCTGGTAAACTCTGAATGCTTCTGCTTGCCATATTTGAAAGATGATATAAGCGGGAGGGAAAATGCAAAAGAAGGAAACCAAAATGATCAGCAAGCTACAACACCTTCCTTATGAGAAAAGAGTAAAATGTTTGGAGTTTTTTTATTAAAAATGATAACCAAAGCTGAAAAATATGTGATCAAGGTGTATAAAATCATACATCGCATAAAGACAGTAGATTGTAGCTTTTCTCCCTCTTAGGACACCAAGATCAGAGGTCATCTGCAAAACTGACTGGAAGAAGATTTAGGGGAGGCATAAAGAAGTACTCCTTCCCTCAGCCCATAGTGGTGAATGCTCACTAACTTGGAAAGAGTTAGTGATTTCAAAGAGAATGAATAGATTAATGGAGGATGGGCTTCTTGAGGGCTAACATCAGATTATGGGGAGCAGGCCTACAAACACCAGCTGCAGAGGACCAACTATGGAAGATATTGTTACTCTATGATGCTTGCAAGCATCCCAGAAGTAGCTGATTGGCTAATAAGAGGTATAAATGTTTGAATAAGGTGAGCTTTTGTCTGATCCAGATGCTCCAAGATAGATATTGAATTACTATTTTATGTCACATTCAAAATAATTTGTGGGTATCATCTTCAAGGGCAGATGGCATTTAAAACAGATACTCTTCTTTTTACCGTAATTCTATTCCAATAAAGATGGGTAGAAAGGGATTTTTAGCAGTATGGCATAATTCCTTTCAGCCATTTTACCTATGATTATATATTTTCTTGCATTTTTCTTATCTGAAGGATATATTAGGACTGTGCAGATTCTCTAAAAAGGGGATTCAGAATAGTGGGAAAGCACCAAACAGCCTCTTCAATACCCCATTAAAGTGGCTGCATCTTTCTCTCCATACAGCTGTGCTGGAAGCTATTCCCAGCTGTGTGCATACAGCTGTTTTGCGGGGGGTAGTGGTGGAATGGAGGATAAACGTTTTCCTAACAGCCACCTCTCTCTCATCATGAAGGCAGGAAGTTAAGTGGAGATTGATGGGCAGCTGCTTTTCTTCAAAGTCCAGTTTCTTCTTATCTGACTCTGGATCCATTTTTCCTGACTTTCTGTTCTTGTGGATTTTCTGAGCGCCTTCCATAAAGAATGGTAGGATGGCCAAGATCTGAGGACTTCTTTCCATCACAATATAATGCTGTCTACCCTTCTGTCAAGCACAGTATAGGGATCAATGTGATCTCCTTATCAGTCTGCCTATTTTATAGGGGAGACTAAAATGGTTCATCCTTGCCTTTAAACTATATATATTCTATCTGTCTGTCTGTCTACCTATCATCTATCTATATCTATATACTAAAATGGTTTGTCCTTGCCTTTAAACTATATATATTCTATCTATCTATCTATCTATCTATCTATCTATCTATCTATCTATCTATCTATCTATCTATCTATCCATCCATCCATCTATCTATCTATCTATCTATCTATCTCTATCTCTATCTCTATATATATACTAAAATGGTTCGTCCTTGCCTTTAAGCTATTGCCAACCACTGGTGGAATGAACAAATTGCACAGTGGAATCTTACTTCAATGCTTTTATATTCCTCCACACACTGAAATAGTAGAGCAGATATTCATGTATTCCACCTTTACATTTCAAAATGCATAATCAAAGGCCATAAAATAATAATGCTGGCTTAGAAGGAACTGTAGTATCACTGAAAAAGAATCTGATATGAACTCTCATTCATTTCTTGGCCCAATTTGCCTCAAATACGACCATTAAACCTATTTTTGTCTGTATGAAAACATTTAAATAATTTGCAATGTGCAGTACTGTTTGCTACAAGGAACATTTTTTACTAGATATTTCTTTATCTTAAATTTTCTTTCTAATACAGTGGAATATCCTAAGCAGAGAATCATTTGTGCATTCTTAAAATGAAAAAATATAAGTAGCATTTTGTTAAAGAAGGTTGATTTAGTTGTTAAAATGCCACAGATCCTATCACACCATATCCATTTATAAGGACCAAATGTATATATTCTGAATGCTGGAAGTAAATGTAACTAATATCCAGGATGTTTGTGTCATTGGTGTGTGTGTGTGTGTATCTTCCCCCTTAAACCAACTAATCTTTTTTGATCGTCAAGTTAAGAGGCAAAACCATGGTTTCAGAGATAAGTGTTGACTCACTGACAATTTGATTTTATGGATGGAAAAATGAGGTCTAACTCCTTTCTCAGAGTCGGTAAAAAAAACTATTAAGTTGATGAACTCTCCTGGCAGTTACTTCTGTATGACGAGAAAGAGTGTTGTTTTCACAAGCCAACTCAACTCCTATAACTGATGCCAAGTAGTCAGACTGATGTGCTTCAAGGTTTGTTACCTTGAAGAGAACAGAAAAACTATTATTTACAAAGGGTGTGTCTTCTCTCAGCCATCTCTGTCCATCTAGTAGCTTCTAGTAGGGAAGGCCCCCTTGAAGTCCTTGAAAGCCAGGGGCCCACCTTTTCTGTTGGTGCCCATCTGGCTTTGGAAAATGCTCCAACCAAGCCCAAGCCAGCACCAACATTGTTGGTGGTCAGAGAAGTGGATCTGGTTATTTTGGAAAGCCTTTAGGGCTGTTCTTCCCTGCGGTAGACAATTATTAGTGTTAGGATCTTTTCCTTGATGTGTTAATAGCTACTATTACTGGGGTTTGGTGTTTTTTTTTAATTATCTTTTTGTGCTATCCATAAGTCACACAGCAACTGTAGCAAATAAATCAATAAGTGGTAGGACATTTGGCTGCTTAATGGATATGGTGCGACAGGTCTGTCGGTTTACAAACTTCAGCAATGGGTTTCATTCATGTAATTTCCAAGCACAGCTGGTACCTAGTAAAATAAAATCAAAGACCTGTTAAGAACTGCGGTGAAGAGTTTGTTCTTTACAGATTGCAGCAAGTCTGAGTTGAGGAGGTTCTGACAGATGCAAAATGTACACCTGTTGCAGGTGCACATACAGCGTAACCGGGCATGGCTGCGAAAACACACAGAAGGACAGGAGTTCAGACCTTGGGCAGAAACCATGAAGAAATCTGAGCCAAAACCAAGAGAAATAGGAACTGGGAACATTTGGGAGGGTCAGGAAGCGAGGCAAGGGTAGAGTCAAGCTGGGCAGATTTCCAGGAGGAGCATACTGTATTTTAAGGGACTGTGCCGATACGCCGGCATCCCCATAACAGAAAAAAAAATCCATTTTCCACCTACATTGGGCTTGGAAACGGAACCCTAACAGAATATGCCTAGCCGAAAGCAGCTCCTCCTTAATCCCCAGCAAAATTGGAATTCAGTTTCCTGGTTTGACTGAAAGTCGTTAAGCAACAGCTACCCTTACCTCTGGCATCCCAAGCGACACACACACATGCTTAAGAGAATCAAGGGAAGAAAGTCAAATAATACGCTATTGCTTAGATTTCTCCAAATATTTAAAATATCCCAGGTTGCCAAACAGAAATTAAGAAGAGCGGAATTTCCTGAATTTAGATGTCTTCCCCCTCCCTTCCAAAACTGGACTCTCCAAGGAATAGAAGAAGCAACTTTACCTTCACTGAACAACTGAAAGCCTCCCACCCAGCAGCACTGATCCTTGCACCTTCAAGATGCTTCCTTGTGGTCTATAATTGAGTATAGAAAGATGGTGGTGGTTTTTTGTTTTGTTTTATTTTTAAAGGAGAATTTAGGTCAATAGCTATTTATGAGAGAGCTACAAACAGAAAGCCAATATTCAAACAGCAGCGTATTTCCAATTCCTGGCTATAAAAGCAAACTCTCGCCATGTGGATATAGGTATATATATATATATATATATTTTGGAGGCCTGGAATAGAGGTTGCCATGCATAGACATTGCCTTTGCAGAAACGACTAGGAAGCCTATATTCCAGCAGAGCCATAGACACCGGGGATATATACACTGTGGGGCCTTAGGATGCACTAAATATCGGCTACGGCACCGTTCTGAATCTGCCATCTGGAGGACATCTAAATCGAATCCTACAGGAAAGATTTGTCCTGTCAAATGCAGAGACTGCCGAGTGGGCTTGCTTGGCAACAGAGTGAGATGCTCAGTGAGTAATAGCAACCTTTTCAGATCATACGTCTCGAGCTTGACAATTCTCTACAATGCGCGAAACACCGACTGTTCAAAATTTTTACCAGCAGCCATGTATTTTTGAAAGAGACAAATAAGCAACAGACTATCGTCTAGCGGTTCTTCTCTGGGTGACTAGAAAGAAAGGAGAGGTACACATTTCAAAGGAAAATTAAAGCTTTCCATTTTAGCATTGATATATGTCAGTTTGCTTTAGGATAATGACGCCTTGGGGGGAAAAAGGATCTTTCCCTCCCCCGCTTTTTAGTAAATTATGAGATACTTTTAAACACATAGACTGTGAGGTAAATGTCTTTATTTTATACAGCTTTTCCTAACTAAGTGCACTGAAAGGTATATATAAAGTTGATTGCTAAAAAGCTTGAATCACGTAACACATAGTTTATCTATTCTACCTTGTTCTAAAGCTCATGGCGGCAAGTCTTTTAATTAGAATATTTGTACCTTTCAATGATTTTAAGAGAATGCTAAATTCATATGCACTTTGGAGGGGTTATTTTTCCTTGTAGTCTGTTAGGGCCTGAAGTTCAGAAAAGCAAGTGGAATCATTCAAAGCGGAAGCAATCCCTGCTATAACTCCCTGAGATGAAAGAGAATGCTGATTAATTGTCTCCAGGGGAAATTAATCCATTTACAATTCAAATAAGAATTGTCCCCTAGAATTACGCTGCTATCGTTCATCGTCCCTATTATAAAACGTATCCAGCTGATGGACAATTTTTCGGATTTTGTTTTTTGTTATTTTGCTTAGAATAGCAGACCATAATGCCACATTTCCAAAACAACAGCCAACAATTTTATATATGGAAGCGCTTAGCCACTAGGACCTGCAAAAGCTTCCGTCATGCAATGTTCCAACCTTAAAACAAGTTCTTCCACACGTGGTCCAGATGTGGTCTATCTCCATCATGGGCCTGTTCTAAGGTCAGAACACTCGGAGATAAAACATTTTGCACATTCCCCTCTTTGATATCTGTGGAGAGAGCTACTCGTCAAGGCAAAGACCTAGTGGACATATAGAACTAATTTCATGGTCCTTTGGAGCTTATGTAAAACAGGCTTACTAGGGAAATGGGCACAGATCGAATAAAAAGCATGCTGAGAAATAAGCCGATGAGAACAAAATGATCCTAATTTATACATATACCTGAAAATTCATTCCTTATCCATTTAGGAAGATAAAACATTTTAGTGTTGATGCATTAAATAAAAAAAAAAGACTATAGAGAAACTGTATTTATATTTTGTTTCAGTATATGAGGATCCAATCTTTTTGGGACAGACTCACAATTCTGCATTAATGGATGAATAATGGTAACGAGCAATGCAATACATGCGTATATGGAGAGAATCGAAACCCCATGTTTTTCAAACTAAATCTAATTCGGCCCAGTCTTCAAAGATTCTCTGTCAAAAGATTATGTGCCAAATCTTGCGCATAAGAATTAAAAAAAATTTTTTTTAACAGGTACTTCTCTGCCAATTTGGGGTCATTCCCTTTCATTTATATTTATCTATATCCATCACTAACATCTCCCTCTGTTGCTAAACACAATGTCACTGGGGCACAGAGTTCCATCCTTATGGCAACCACAGCATGCAACACTGTCATGATCCATGCAGTATGAATAGAAGGGCGCTTTGGATACATACGGATACATGGCCATTGTTGTCAGTTTAACAAAGATATCTTTACTTGGTGCATCCAAGGTGTTACAAGTAAAGGCTTGGGGTGGAGGCATTTTGTGTTTTTTGCAGAAGTCAGCTGGAGAAGTGCTGTATTCCTGCCGAACGTCATGTAGGTCTGACTTGGCAGCTATCACCAAGCAAGGTATCCTGCTGTCCATGAAGTGTTGCTAGGCATTTAAAATACAAATGAAATAGAAGTTAACGACTAGCTTCAATAAAATACACGGGTTTAAAATCTGCAGAGCTGTGATTAGTGAATTCAGCAGTCTGCCATACCTTCAGAGGGCAGGGTGCAATCGAGGTTTTTTTTTAAATGCATATGCCATCCTTCTTTCATACAGTTCACATACCCCATATGGTTATCATGGTTTTTTTTTCCTACTATAGATTCAAAGCCATTTTGTGAAGTAAGTAACCCAGAGTGTGAAAAAGATTTGGCTTGGTGTTAGTCAGCTCGATATGGAATTTAACCCTTCCATGGTCTAAATCAAGGGTGTCAAACTGGCGGCCCGCGGGCCGGATGTGTCATGCACAGGCCACACCCACCCCAGCTCTGCGAAGGGAAAAAACATCGTGATATGTCACGTGACGGTGACGTGGCGAGTTTGACACCCGTGGACTAAATGATGAATGTTTTAAGTACCAGGATCCAATCTGGGTCAGTCACTGGGACCAGAGGTTTAATCTTCCAAGCTTTTGGACTTGTGATGTAGCCCATCCTCTGGGACCTTCTCTCTAGCAGAGTAGATTAGAAATGGAAGCCTAATAGAACAAGCACAGTGGAAAGTAGCTCCTCCTTAATTCACAGCAAAATTGGAATTAAGTTTCCTTCTTCAACTGAAAGCCATTAAGCAACAGCTAATGCAGCTAATACACTCTGCAAGAGAGAAAGTTCCCTGAGGATGGGCTGCAGTACAAGTCTGAAAACTCGGAAGACAAAACCTCTGGTCTTGGTGACTGACCTAGATTGGATCCTGAAACATTATCCTGGGACACGTACATTCACCTTCATTCGTTTTAAGTACCATCTCACATGGACTAAAATATACGGACATACATATTGTTGTATGTCACCCAGAGTCACTTCTTGTGAGATGAGCAGCCAGGTACATTTGATTAATAAATAAAATTAAAATTGAGCAAATAGAAATAGCCATGTCCTAATAATGTCAACTACCAAAATGCAGTTAAGTAGACTGCTGGTTTTCTCTGCAGATATGTCCAATTTTTTTTCAGATGTTTAAAAGATCTACATAACTTTCACCATCAGAATTAATTTCTCAGAAAGATGGTTGCCTTTCAAAGATCCTTGGATCTAATAAATAAATCTGCTTGTCAGGATGCTTTAATGTAATTTAATGTGGATTCTCATACTGATGGGGGTGAATTCAATATCCTATACAGCCCCTCTGAAATCAATGACACAATTATTTTCCATGTGGATACAAACCTTGAATATTCTGGCACAATATTCAAATGATTTGGGATTGCTGATATCATAAACTAGGCAGACTACATCACACATGATTTCAGCATCACATAAGAAATCAGATTCACAAACATTATGTAACTGAAAAGAGAAAGAAAAGCAATGTCAAATACAGTAAAGTTACAAACACTGTAACAAAATTACTTTTTTGTACCCACAGCAGCCTGTTAAGTTTTTCCAATTTATTCTGTTGGACATAATAGGTGCTGTATTAAAAAAATCTAAAGATCCAAATTGGTACTGCAATTTTTTTCCACTGGATTATATCTGTGTCTACCATAACGCACAATATTGCACAAATACAGGCTTCTCAATACTTTATTGCCAGTACATACACTGTTCAAGCAATGTACTGTTCATTTAATAGTCTCCAAAGACATACTATTAACCCAAACAAAAAGAGCAAGGATGTGCCAGCTTCAACCTCAAGATAGGATATACAGCAGGCAGAAATGATCTGGCAAGCTCAAAAATGAGTTCAGATGGTATAATAGGCCCCCAATCTAATACCGGTATTTCAAATTATGTATCTTATTTGTTACAATACAGATCCATTTTAATGAATATTTGCTACCCTGTTCTACATTTTTAATATTTACATATTGTATTTCAGTTGTTATTTTTTTTAAATACCCATAAACCTTAGACTGTTATGAACTGCCCTAGGAAAATCTTGTGATGAACAGAATACTGTATGTATTTTTAAAGTAAATAATACTAGAAATCTGCTAAACTCTTCATTAAACAAAGAAGACACCTTACTATGAGAGACAGCTTTTTGTAATAATCTCAGATTGTAGCAAGAAGGTTCACAATAGTTAATTGTGCATCCCAAGAATGCCTTTAAAGATTAACAATGGAAAACTGGGGAAGGGGGGCATGTATACCAGGGGTGAAATCTGTTAAACCTGTTCAATCTGTTGCTGGTGCCATTTTGTGTGCTTTTGCATTGTGTGTGAGTCAGTACAGCTG
>JANHFT010003626.1:286963-302896 GCA_032467955.1 Pseudoxenodon macrops | reverse complement strand
CGCCCGCCCCTCCGAGCGCCCGTTCGCAACCTTCTCCCTCCGCCGACCATAGACGGGAGGCTAGAAAGGACGGGGCGGCTTTGAACTTCCGGAGCTAAGTTCACAGCCCTTCAACGGCAGGGAAAGCTCTCTCTCTCTCTCTCTCTCTCTCTCTCTCCCAGGTTGCTCTATGAGCGCTCGGCAGTTTCCTTGGTCGTACGAATCGGAGAGGCAGTCCGATGGGGAAGAAACCGGAAGTGTAACCCATGCGTATTCTAGAGTTTAATTTAAATAAATAAAAAAAGCACGCGTTCAGGAGCACAGAAGCGCCTTGGGTTTTCTTCTTCTTCTGTAATTTAATTTAATTTAATTTAATTTGGAAAATAACAAGAAAGTAACATGCAAGTATTTAGGGCTACAATATATACCTGCATTCAACTGATTGGGAGAAATGGGTTGCTGGAGAGCTGGCGATACGGTAGATTTATCCTTGGCATCGCTAGAGAGGTATTTGTTGCAGGGTGTAAGAGATGTGTGTTCAAAATTCATTTTAATTTCATCTGCCTTTGAAGTGTCTATGCTGCCCTACAAAATCAAATTTTCTACTGCGATTATTGTACAATATAAATCCCGAGGAAGAGAATCTCTGGCTTTTGTTAAATTTTCTGCCCTCCAGTAGTGTTAAAATCTTGCGTCCAAAAAGTGTTTATCTACCGCAGATGTAATTTTATTGGCTTGATATCTTTGTTGTGATTATGGCATGGGTACATAAAAATCAACCAGGTAACTGTCAATCATTGACTGAAAGTCCCCCTTTCATGGAGAAAAACTAGCACAAGGCCACGGAAATAAGCAGACATAAATCCATTAGTGCAAAAAGAGAGAACAAGAACCTGGGTGCTATTTATTTTAGCTTCCAAGATAGGGAGATTTCCTGTAAAATCCATTACAGCTTTCAAGTAAGGTCCTCTAAATCACTTCTTTTTGATGGATTTCTCAAAGTATCTAAATAGCCTTGTTCTTCCAATTATGTATCTCAAAACAAGGTGTTGAAAGATTGAAATATGTATTTGCCTAGTTAGTACATTATCCCAAAACTAATTTGGACAGGATCTCAATTTATAACTCTGCAAAATTATGTGTTTAAGCAGATGCTCTTTTTTCTTTTGGTCTGCCTTTGGTCATATCAATCATATTGCAATCCTGATGGCAGATCTGTAGGCCTTGAATAAGTTCTTGGTAAAAGTCAGGTCATTTAATGGAAGAATGTCCATTATAAATAACATCCGCTAAATTTACCAATCTGGACTTACCTATTTACAGTATATTTTGAAATTTGGTTACATGGAGAGGATAAACTCCAATTTTTAGGAGCTCATGAGATCTTTGTCTATAAGATTAACATGTTAAGATAGTGAAGTGCTATTAAAGATAAAATGTCAGAGGCCTTGTTGAAGGATGTTCAACATAGTTTTGATAAGTGTGTTTTGAGAATGTTAATAAAAATGTGGATGGCAGGAGACATCATCTACTTACCGTAGATTTTCAAAAGGCCTTTGATAAAGTTCCTCATCAAAGACTTCTCAGTAAGTTCAACAGTCATAGAATAAAATGACAGATCTTCTTGTGGAAAAACAATTGACTAAAAATACAGGTGTAAATAGACATTTCTCACAATGGATGTAACTACTGTGATGGGGGTGTTCTATTCTCAATTTCTTAAGTATTTATAAATTATCTGAAATTGGGCATGGCTAGTGAATTAGCCAACTGAATGACAGAAATGTACTTCGTTTTCAGCAAAACTGGTGAATTCAACAACTGTGGCATTTGTTTAACTATCACTGCAAAAAATATTGCAAAATTGGGTCAGTCAAATGGTGACCCACTGTATGACCATTATGACTTACAACTATAATGGGCAGGCTCCAGTATGATCATAAATTGAGAATTACCTGTAATTCAGTTTTGGGATTCAGTACCACAAAATGTAGTGCTGGCTACCAACTTGGCTGATATCAAACAGGGCTAATTCATGGAAATTGTGGGAATCAACTACTATTAGCTTGCATGGTAGTCAAACTGCCGCTAAAGGTCATCCGCTGAAGAAGCTACTTGGATAAGCAGCAAAATGTTTCAAGCCAACAGGGAAAGAAAAGAAGTCCAGGTTCTATGATTCAACTTCAAAATAACTCTATCTGGATGAATGAGAATCTTCATTGATAATTCTGGTAGCGGTTGATGGGATTTTATCTATCTCCTGAAGGGATTTTCTCCCTGGCTTTTGTCCTGCTTATTAAGTACCTGCTTAATTTTTAGCTATGGCAGCTTCATCCTAGTCTTAAACTATCAGGATGCCAAAACATGGTCAGATCTCAGTATTAAGATCAACACAACACCAAGTCGTGTTCAGTTTCAAGCTTAACAAAAAATAAAAATCAGTAACTGGTTTATAGCTTATTGTCTATTTCAGATGGAATTTAAAGCAAGAAGCAATATATTGCCCCTGGGGACTTATCCTCTGGCCTGTTGGGAACCCCATCCAAGTTGACCTTAATTAAAAAAAACTTTGTTAAAAAAAATCAAACGAGACTGATGGATGCCAAAAAAAAGGGGGAATCAGCTTCTAGCACAGAAGAGCATAAAAACCAGGTTACTTAAAAAGTCCTTTCACTGATTATTAGGTGTCTTGCTCTCAGAATAGCTATCTAAGAGTAGAAGAGCAGTTTTTTTTCATTCCTTCTATTATAGAACTCCTTTATGTTTTTTTTTTAATTTTGCTTATGCTTGTTCAATAACTCTCTTAAGTAGGGAGCATCCCTGAGTGAGTTCATGTTTTGTTGCAGCCGTGAAAATGGTTTTTTAAAACTTTTAAACCATTAAATAGTTTTAAGCCATTAAAACAATTAAGATTAAATGCAAAAATACTAGAGATCTTGCAAGATTAGGCTTTGGGGTGTTTAGCCTAAGCCTCAGATGGGTTCTGTTTTCCCATCATCAATGTCCAATAATTCATGCTGAAGCAAGGAAGGCAACTTTCAACTGTTTTATTTCTGCAGAAATATAGAATCTCATACTTGGGACAGGAGTCTAAATCAAGCCTAGCTCCAAGTAGAACCTAGCTCAGATCTTTATACAAAATATTTCTCTGTTGTTTTACAATGTGCCATTATGTTATTTTTTCCCACAAGGTTAGTGTTTATATTTGGTTGATTACATTTGTTCTGATTGGCACAAGATTACATTTGCCGTGGTGTAGAATCCTATTCCTAATCCTATTATTGTCAAGAGGTTTCTGCTGCATGTCTGTAGTTTCTCAGTTCAGCAAGGAAGCTGACAAAGAGAAGGGGAATTTAAGAGTCAGGTGGGTAATTTAATCAGTTCTAATGTTTCTACATAATTTTATCAACTCCTGGATGACTCGGTGTTGAAAACATTATTTGAGACATTTTCTTATAAAAGTGATAACTTCTATCAAGGATTTAAAGGGGTCTTTATTTGAAGGATTCCATTATTTTTATATTCTTCATCATTTTATGTTCTTAAGCTGCCATCAAGCTATTAAGGGAAACCTTTTTAAATCCCTGATATTGTTTTATATTTTGGACTTCTATTTAGGGGCACAGTGGACCCCAACCTTATTTATATCTTCAGTGCAGGTCTTTAAAAATGAATCCTTTAAACTTCCCTTTCCCAAATAGGTAATTAATAGCTGTCACATTCATCATGTGACATCTGATTGAATTTCCAAATCATACATATTGTTAAGCCCAATTTGTTGAATAAGCCCCCAGCTGTTGGTTTCAGAAAATGCAGTAAAATATTAAACTATGATTTACAAAGCACAGTAAATTCATGCAACTTAACTAAGCCAAAATAAAGCAAACCACATTATCACACGATGCAGTATACAGAACCCAGGTTTTATTGCTGGAAAGTGGTTATAAAAAATATTTTTAAAAACATACAAATAAATTATAACTAAATAACTTTACTGATGAAGCAAAAATATGTTTGCAAGCTGGCTACTTTGAAATATACTATGCAGAGAAAGCATGATGAAATAAAATAAAGGACATAGTATTGTTTTATTTATTCACATCCATCTCTATTCCTCTAAAAGTTCTTACTGAATTTCTTGATATATGAGTTACGGGACTGAATTACTACATGTGAGGGTTCTTCCAGATATTTGTTATTTTTACTTTTCTAATTTTCCCTTTTGTCATTGTTATCAAGTTATGGGTCCATTTATTTTAAAAAATACTTTAATAACTCTTCCTATACTCTGAAATAATTGACTCTGAAAGTATATTCATTTGCAAATATATAGTGCTATATCTGCTTAATGTCCCCTACATTGTTTTTTTTATCATAATGCTTCTATTCTGATTTTCATCAGATGGCACACTTGGACTACCTCTCAATCCTAAACAGTACCTGAGTTGAATGTAAATAGGAAAAATTAGTCTTTGAATTTCATGATTAGAGGAGAATTGCGGTCTCCTTAGTCTCTCTACTTTTTTTATTACCTTCAAAACTATGTTACATGGATTCTCAATTATGTTGTGATTAAAAACTAGAACTGATTGCTGGAGAACTTTAATTATTGGATTACCAGCTTGCCCTCTGTAACAATAGTAAGGTTATTGTTCTTACAAAAGGACAGGAAACTCTAGTGAATATAGAACTGAAAGTAATTTGAGAAAATTGGTGACATTTCATAAATTACTGAAAGTGTAAGATTGTAAAGTATTAAAATCTAGACCATACTGCATACTACATAATACCACTTAGATATTAGGTGTAAAATTTAGGTGACATCGAACGTTTTCATAGATAACTGTTTACCACGAAATGTTGCAGTAAGCCCCATTGTCAACCATGATACTAGTACTACAAGGGTAAAGTCATTTGAATGTATGACAGGTAGTCCTCAACTTATAACAATTGAGATCTGAATTTTCATCACTAAGCAATGCAGTCATAAAGGCAACTGTAGTCCTGATTGCTATTGTTAACTGTACCCCACGATTGTTAGGTGAGACAACTTCTTGCTGGCTTCCTACAACCAAAGTCAGTAGGAAATCCAGCAGGAAGTTGCACGTCCCAGGCCAGCAGGTAAATAAGTGTTTTTTTCTAGATGAGGGAGGGAGTGTGTGAGAGATGTTGTGCAAGTTGGAGAGGGTGCATGGGGGTATGCCATCTTGGAAAAGGTGTGTGGGGACACGGTACTGAATAAGAGCATACAGGGGTACAATGAGGGTCAGGTGAGCAGGGATGTATGAGGCAGTATGGGGAACGTTCATGGAGGTACGATGCTGGTTGGGAAGAATGTGAGGGTGCTTGTCAGGTAGTATGTGTGAGCTTTCAACATGACTCAAGGATGTACAGAATGTGTCAAAAGTGCAGGGTAGGCAAGAGATGATGTATGGGGTGCAATATAGGATGGGTAGGTACACAAGGCAGGTAGATTGGGGAATGTGCATGGTGGTGAGGGTCAGAAAGGATATGGAGTGCAATGTCAGGAAGGGTGTGCAGGTTGTGGCGTATGTTGGGGAGAGTACATAGTGGTGTGACATGGGTTGGGAAGGATGCACGGGGGTGCAACACAGCTTGGGATGGATGTGCAAGAAGTGCCATATGGGTCAAAGAGAGTGCATAGAGGTGGAGCATAGGTCAGGAAGGGTTCATGGAGATGTGCAAGTGGCCCAAATGGCACAAGCACAGACCGGGGGGGAGCATGGATGGGGAGACTTGCCCTAATGACTTCTAACATTCCCTGCTGGTTTCCCCATTGACTTTGTGGGGAAGCTGATAGGGAAGGTTGCATATAGCAAACACATGATCACGAAGATGTTTGGCAAGTGATCATTAGCTCAAATGGATTGCCAAGTGCCCAGATCATGATCACATGACCATAGCAGTGGTGGGTTCTTGCTGGTTCGGACCAACCAGTTCACTAGAACCTGTAGCGGGAATTTCCCCCCACTCACTGAACCAGCAGCAACGGCCAGCTGGACACGCCCCTGAACCGGTCCTCTGGCTTGAAATCCATCCACCGGAGTGAAATTTACTTGAAAATAACCCAGGAGTGAAATGTGCACTTCTGTGCGACCCCGAACTGGTAGGGAGAGTAAGTGGAACCCACCCCTGGACCATAGGGGTCCTGTTATGGCCATACCTTTGGGTACCAGTCATAAAAATCCTCTGTTCAGCACTGCCATAACCTTGAATGGATGCTGAATGAACTATTGGGCAATCGGTAACTGGCTATGCAGGGATTATGATAGATGACAATATGCATCCCAAACCCAAACCTTCTTCTGAAACTCTGCACCTTCTAACCTCCGTCCAATGAAAGTGCAAGCTTCCAACATGCTCACCCTTTCCATTCAGAAAGCAGGAAAAGATGAGGAATTTCATAATTCAAACAGCAAAACATCAGAATCTTAAAAAGTCTTTAGAGGGCAGATTCTAATTAAGGCAATATACAATTGTGGCATAAAATTAATTCCTATTAATATCATTTATAGTTAAACTGTCACCAATCCTTAAACTATAAATCCAAAAAGCAGGGTAAACTGGATTTGGTGCATTGATTTCAAACTTGTGTAAGCACGTTTCTTTATCACTGAGAGAGAGAAAAGACAAACTTTTTGTTGGAAAGTCAAGAAAAACTCCAACCCGCAAAGGCTTATCTTCACCAATGTTGGTTTCTTGATTGTTGTGCCATGCTGAGATACGTTGAATATTGCATTCTATGCACCAGGATAATTCATTTCTCCCTAGTCGGTCACTTCTGCCAATGTCCCCACTGGCAACACCAACGGCCCATAGATCAGATTCCTCTGTGTTTATTTCCCAGTAATGGCGGCCTTCAGAGAAACCCGGGGAACCCAGCACCTGACTGGTGCGGAATCTCTTCGTGGAACGTTCATATTCTTTGCGACAACGAGACACTCTCACTTTCCTTTTATTGCTTGTGAGCTCAAGACTGTAACCAACTCTTTCATCATCAAATGTAACAATGGACATCCCTAAGTGAAGTAAAATTAAAAATAGACAGATCTCTAGGAGCCTTAAATCAAGGAGATATGTTCACAGTTCAGAACCCATCTTCTCTACCTGCAACCTTTTTGCCTTAATTGCCAATGAGTGGATAATGCAGCTTACTTTTGACCAGCGAGTTGAAATGTATTTATTGGTTGGTTGGTTGATTGACCAAATTGGGCCAAGTATAATAATAACCCAACATGCATTAAACTAGTTTATAGGAGATTAAAATTGCCTGATCATATTGAATATATAAACATGCTGGTGAAGCAAGACTGTTATATCCAACACAAGTTTTGTGAATAGTTTGGTATATATACACCGGTACTCAATTATCCCTGTCAGCGGGTTCACATTTTTAATTTTTTTTCTTGAGAAAATAGCAGAGCATTTAGATTTATATACTGCTTCATAGTGCTTTGCAGCCCTCTCTAAGCGGTTTACAATGTCAGCATATTGCCTCCAACCATCCTTGGAAGGATAGAAGGCTGAGTCAACCTTGAGCCGATCAGGATTGAACTCCTGGCAGTGAGCAGTGAGTCAGCCTGCAATGCGGCATTCTAACCACTGTGCCACCATGGCTCTTATAGGCATTAGAAGAAATGGACGGTACTTAACAAACATTCTAGTCTTTCCTAACCCAGGGTCTTTCAAAATGTGTGGACTTCAGCTTCCCAAATTACCCAGTTTCCATGGGGCATTGTGTAGGGTGCCATGGGGATGACCCTGAAGGAACTATCCAGATGTCATTAAAACTCCAGAAGCCAGGTGCAAGTCTGTGTTTTCCCATCCTTCCCTCATATCCCCAGGGAGTCAGGAGGAGCCAGTCTTATATTCCCCACACTTCTCTAGGACTGATGTCAGCCCTATAGGGAAGACCAGATCAGAAAACTGACTCCATAGAAAGACTACAGGTTGTCCTCCACGTACAACAATTTAATGACCAAGTTACAACGGCATTAAAAAAAATGACATGAGCATTTTTCACGCTTACAATCATTGCAACATGCCCATGATCATATGATCAAAATTCAGACCCTTGGGCAACTGATCCATATTTATGACACTTGCAGTGTCCCAGGGTCATGGGATCCCCTTTTGAGACCTTCTGACAAGCAAAGTCAATGGGGAAAGCTAGATTCACTTAACAACCATGTTACTAATTTAACTAACAGCAGTGATTCACTTAACGACTGACAAATCTCGTAAAATAGGGAAAAATTAACTTAACGATCTTACTTAGTAACAGAAATTTTGGACTCAATTGTGGCCCTACGTCGAGGACTACCTGTAGTCTTTCCTGACTCCTTGGGCGCAACACTTGCTTCTCGATCTGCTGTCTTAGTGACTTTTGAATAGTTTTTCTAAGGTCATCTCTATGGCTCCTCACACCACTGAGTTGAATATTTTGCTAGGGAGGGTGGGCATTGAGTAGGTCTTCTTTAGTAATTCATTAAGGTTTAAGTTTTCTATTTTGATCTGATGAGGCGGAGGAGAGATATGCTTTTGGATTACAATTAGGACCATTAAAGGATGTAGCAGACAAAGCATCCATCTGTGTCAGTATATTTAAAAAAAACAGCGTTAGTCAGAATCCTGTGGTTTTGTTTTCAGTAAAATAAATAAATACATAAGTAGAAAGAGAATCAATGAGGAATAAAAAACTGGATACATGGCTGGGTTAACGGTACTGTTAGTTGTCCATACCATTTTGTTTTATAATTTACAAGACTATGTGAAGTCATATAGCTAAAGCAAAGTGCCTGCTCTGCAGACCAGTGTTTAACATGCATGGACTTCAACTCATGCTGATTGCAGAATTCTGAGAGTTGAAGTCCACATATCTTAAAGTTGCTAAGGGTGAGAAACACTGCCATGGACTATGGCAGTGATGACGAACCTATGGCACGTGTGCCACAGTCGGCACGTGGAGCCATTTCTGAGGGTGCATGAGGCATTGCACTGTTAGCTTCAGCAGGCCTGCACATGCTGGCCAGCTAATTTTTGGCCTTGATTTTCGGCCGTTTTTTTATCCTCCAGAGGCTTCAGGACGCTTCCCTGAAGACTCTGGAGGATGAAAAATGGCCCAAAGGGCAAATCGGAAGTCACTTCCGGTTTGCCCATAGGACTGTTTTTCACTGTCAGGAGACTTCAGGACGCTTCCCTGAAGGCTCCGAAGGGTGAAAAACGGCCCAACGGGCAAACTGGAAATCCATTTCCAAACTTCTGGTTTGCCCATAGGGCCGTTTTTCACCTTCAGGAGGCTGAAGGGTGAAAAACAGTCCAACGGGCAAACCGGAAGTCCCATTGAGCCATTTTTTACCACCAGGAGGATTCAGGGAAGCCTCCTGAACCCTCTGAAGGGTGAAAAATGGCCCTATGGTGGGTGCATGCATGCGCAGTGCAGTGTGCGTGGGATGGGTGGGTGTGCTTGCGTGTGCGTGCTAGTGTGCGCACATTCCCATTTTTGGCACACAAGAAGAAAAAGATTAGCCATCACTAGCCTATTGAATAATGGATAAGGGATGCCATTTACGAGCGTCAGTTTCAAGGGAAAAAGTGGAGGTTGAACCAATACATTTGTCCAAGTCTATACCGTGATAGTTCTGGGAATGATTCTAGATTAGAAAAGGGTACATTCTCAAGATACCCATCTGATATTTCTCCAGCACAGAAAAAAAAAAATGTTATAAAAGTCCACACAATTTTGAAAAACCTGCTACATAACCAAATAAATTATTGCCCAAGACCTCTGAAAACTAACCTCATTTTGTTTCATTAACACTAGTACATTTATTTAATAAACACTATATAGTGTTACTTCTAAAGAAAGCAAACTAAAATGCTGCGCTCTTAAATGGAATATAAATTATCTGTTCTGTAAAAACAAAATAGTTTGAAATATCATTTCAACAGCTGGTTTTCAAATTATTTTTGAAAAGGAGAGTTTGTATGTTTCATCTATAGATCTATGTACATACTTACACTGAGAAAATCTACTTGAAATGATTGGCAGTTCTCTGTCCCTAGGAGATGGCGCTGCTGCTGAAGAGCTGCTTGCTTCCTGCACGGAATCATTCCTTGGGACTGTAAAAATTATTCATTTTTTAATTGCAATATTTTGCAACTCATATTAACTTAAATAGAGATAGACAACATGCTACCTGGGGTCATTGACCTTGGCATAGCTGAGAATTCTCTCTCCCCATCCCTGCATGTTTACTATTTTAATTACAACAAAATTAAATGAGAAGCTGGCATCCTGCTAAGTGCCTGTCTCTAGTATCATTTTAATTTCCAAGAACAGCACTCCGTATCACATGGATCCCATAAGCAGCCCTAGAACATTAAAATGACAACAACACTTTTTTGCTTTTTCATGAGCAGGAATAATGTAGATCAGTGATGGTGAACCTTTTGGATTTGGTGTATCCAGAAATTCAGAAAATGCCCACCTTAACTCTGTTGGTATGTCACACAGACAGACAGACAGACACACACACACACACCATCCTGGATACAAGAGGCCTCTCTAGACCTCCTCTCCTCTGGACTCTCTTCTCTAGATTCTCTGGAAGACATGCATTTTCTGGAGCCTCCGAAAACTTTGTGAGAATGATTGTGCAATTTTCTGGTGCCTCGGGATGTACAAGAGCAAGGTCTTCTGGCACAACTTTCAGAGGGTCTAGACTAGAGGCCTGACTTGTCACCATAAATGATATGGCGTGTCACCTGTGACACCAGTGTCATAGGTTTGACATGTTTTGTCATCCATGCCAATTGGGAGGCCAGTTGTGCAGGTCCCAACCAGGGAACCCAGTGATGGGTTCCAAGGTATCACAACTGGATAAATCCCCAAAGATTGTTTACAGCAGCGGTGTCAAACTCACAACGACACATCATCATGTGATGTATCACAACTTTTTCCCCCTTCCCTAAACCAGAGTTGGGCGTGGCAAGCACATGATGCTTCCGGGCCGCAGGCCACAAGTTTGACACTCCCAGTTTAGAGTGATAAGTGACAGAGCCAGTCAAACAGATACGGTAAGAGCCCTGGATCAGTATAAACACGATGCCCCCAGACCAGCCACAAGTACTCACAATATTTCTCCCTCTCATATAAACCATGTAACAATCAGAAGAAAATCAGACAAATAAGTGATTAAGAATACTCTTATTATTTTTACTCCACAACAATACTTATGCTAAGCATATTGATTCCTGCATATTAATCCCACATTATTCCTGTAATTGTGATTTGAGCTAATTAATGTGCAAAACTACGCAAATTTGTGCTTTAATCTGTAACAATGTGTACTCTTAAAAAAAGAGCACGTGTTTTTGTTTTGTTCAATCAAACCAGGAATGTCACGACATGAGAACAACACGGATAAGCAGCGGAATGTGGGAAATGATTCCCTAGTAGAATAATGACTATGATCTCCCCAAAAATCAATTAAAGTTAATAAACTACCTACAGGAATCACTGGAAAGGAACATTTCTTCTGCTCCATCAGCTGCAGCTTCACTATTGTTGCTGGTTCCTGGAGAAGGCTCTACAGTTAAAAATAAATAAAATCCAGACACTGAAACTAGAAATTGGCATGGCAGAAGACAAGTAGCTGCTTTAAGAGCTGTGGGGGCACAGTGGTTAGAATGCATACTACAGGCTACGTCTGCTGACTACTGGCTGCCTGCAATTTGGCAGATTGAATCTCACCAGGCTCAAGGTTGACTCAGCCTTCCATCCTTCTGAGGTCGGTAAAGTGAGGACCCAGATTACTGGGGGGAAATATGCTGACTGTGTAAACTGCTTAGAGAGGGCTGTAAAAGCACCGTGAAGTGGTATATTGTCTATATCTATCTAAAATCTAAGTGCTATTGCTATTATGTTTCAGCTTCAATCTCAGTTTCAGAAGGAGATCTCCCTGATCCATGTTAGGAGGTTCCAATATCACTTTGATCAGCCCTTCATTTCAGAGAAAGGCCATCTTGACACAGGAAATGGAACCATCCGTATGTTTTCAATTCAAACTGAATGAGGGAGCTAATGGCTGTCCACCGGTTACCAAAGAACAACACCCATTATCCACAGCCAATGGCAAGGAATGAGGGGACTTGTGATTCAATAGCATCTAGACTCTCTGGATTCCAGAGCCACTTATGCTACCTTTAAAAAGAAGTTTTGGAAATATAGCTATTATTGCTTAAGGAGACGGATCCATTGTCTAGACTTGGCAGCTGCTAATTCCTATTGCAAGGATAAGATATTGAAAAGCACTCAGCAAAAAAAGAGTGTATCCTGCAATGATGATTTGTCCCACTGGAATTACCCAAACTCCGTACAGTAAATAGGCCAGGACCTCCATATGCTGAGGACAAAGTCTACAGCTGGCAAATCGGACCTCTCACTGACCAACTGAAATTTAAATACATTTTTTCTATAGGATATATTTCTTTAAAATATTATAATTTTTTTTAAAGCTTGTGTATCATAATAGAAGGTACTATTCCTTGCTAAACAGCAAAGCCCTTTTATTTATAAAGTTTCTAGTACCTACAGTAATAATGTCCCAAAGGTGCTTTTTCAAGAGGCAACTGAATTTTCTGGTTTTTCTTTGAAGATGTTTCTGACCTAAACAACTCGCTAAAAGGATGCAAATGACCAGCTGTCTGCAAGGAGTATAAATCCTTCCACTTCCCACCATCCAGTCAGAGCTGAAGAAGCTTCTTGGATGAGAAGCGAAAGGTCTTCAAAAGAAAAAACAAGGCAGTCCAGTTGCCTCTTGAAAAAGCACCTTTGGAACAACCATAACCTGGATGACTGAGAATCTCCATAGATATCTACAGTAATAATCAACTTGACCATAAAGAGAAGCAAAACTCTTATCAAAGAGATTCCATGTCCATATTGCCAGTGAGTTCAACATACTGATAAAGCTAGAAAAAGTGTCTGCCAAACAACAGACAAAGAATACACTAGGGATGCTAACGGGTGAGGTCTCTTAAAATGTAATAACCATGGATATAAAGGATTAGAGAAAGGAACAAAATAAGATTCAATAACCAAAAGCAAAAACAGTGGCATGTTCAAAGACTTACAAAGAACAATATATAAGGGTTTCTGTCATGGGTAGGGGGTTGGACTAGAAGACCTCCAAGGGTCCCTTCCAGCCCTATGATTTTATTTCCATCATGCCCTACTTATTCACTACCCAGGAGAATTTGGTAGCTACAGAACACCAGTCATGGTAAGATTTGATCCAACCACACCATCTTTACATGTTTAGCATCAGATTAGAATAACTATACCCGACCATAGTGGTTTTATTTCCCTAGTGATATTCAAAGCTTTGTAATAAGTCAGCATATGTTTACTCTTAATGTAAGAAGGGAATGAAAATTCCACCAACTCTGAGATGGCGGCGCTGGGAAATTCCTCAAAATTGCTGCTTCCAGCTGTCTCCTTAACTCTTCAACAGCACTGGCAATATTGCTGATCTTCTGAATGGGATCGCCAATATAAGCTGCTTGTCCTGATGACGTTGTCTAACAATTAAAACATAAATCAAGAATTAAACAAGGCACCAGCAAGATTTCAGTAAGTATTTCTCTCAATTCTGTAATTAGAATCTAAATAATAGAACTTTTTTTTCTTCTTCCCAAGTGTTTTCCTGCAAGCAGTCTGCTGGTTTGCTTTTTGTTTTTGTTTTTGTGGACCAAGTGTTGATATATTGGTTGCTACAGGAAACGACCGACTGGCTTGTCACCAGAATCCAACATTGTGGGCTGAGAGAGTGTGACTGGCTAAGTCACCCAGTCAACGCTGAACCCAAAACTCACAGTTTCCTGGTTTCTAGCCTTATGCTTTAACCACTACAGTAACCAACTAATAATAGAGCAAATGAGGAAGAAAAAATGAAAATATTTCCTGAGAAGATGGAGGTTCTGTAGAAAAGGAAAGGGTTGGATTTTGAGTTTCAAGTTAACCATGTTTAGATGGAGTTGCACTCCTCTAGTGAGAGCAGCTTTGCATTTTGGGAGTACTTCTGGAACGTCACACCTACTAGTTGGATTTGCAGCTTATGAGTGTTGTAAACCTTTGGCAAGTAATGTACCAACTCCCTCAGTTGGTTGGACTTAATGAAAATTGGAACTGATCTTGATAACTTCTGTGGGCTTTATTACGGAGCTTACCCCTAAAAATGATGTGGCGGCTCAGTGGCTAAGACACTGAGCTTGTCGATCAGAAAGGTCGGCAGGTCGGCGGTTTGAATCCCTAGTGCCATGTAATGGAGTGAGCTCCTGTTATTTGTCCCAGTTTCTACCAATCGAGCAGTTCAAAAGCATGAAAAAATGCAAGTAGAAAAATATGCACCATCTTTGGTGGGAAGGTAACAGCATTCTGTGTGCCTTTGGCATTTAGTCATGCCAGCCACATGACCACGGAGACGTATTCAGACAGTGCTGACTCCTCAGCTTTGAAAGGGAGATGAGCATTGCCCCCTAGAGTCGGGAACGACTAGCACATATGTGTGAGGGGAACCTTTACCCCTAAAATGTCTGCTAAAGTAGCCACAGAATAAATAGAACTAGATCACCTGATCATGCTTCCTCTTCTATCTGGGAAGGCTGATATCAGTCTTGAAGTTTGATAGTACAAATCTCCCAAGGTCACTCTCACATACCATCATACATGATCACAATTTGGGCCTTTGCAATTGCTCACAATTATGATGTTGCAGCGTCCTTCAATCACCTAATTGTCATTTGAAACCTCCATTGCCGTCTTCTAACAAGTCAATGGGGAAGCCAGCAGGTGGTCAAAAATGTGATCACATGACATCACACCTAATGACCACATGGGTTTCACCTAACAACAGCAATTGAGACTGCCTGAATTGCCATAAGTCAATACTTGGAGCATGGGGGAAAAGAGATTTTAATACTGTATTTGTTGCATATACTCAGAAGTCAGCAAAAAGAAAAGAAAAGAAAGTAAAAAAGAGGAAAAGCTGCACTGGTAACAGCCTATGATCTATAGTACAGAGTATTCAGAACTCTGGGTAGGCCTGGAGGGAAAAATCACCCCTAGAATACTATACTGAGGAGTCAACCCAATACTCAATAACTATATACATCTATACATACAGGTCTCTGTAATTTGAAATCATGACATGTCTGTCCATTAATAGCAGTCAGAATGCCTTCCAAATTATATTTTCAGGATCATCAAATTAATAACTAAAAAACAGCCTATTCTGCAATGGACAAAATCACATTAGCACCCCCACTCCTGCTCGTTTGTTCAGAAATAGTTCTAGGACTTTCAGTGTTTTAAGTATGTTTACAGTTTTGTAAGATGAGTGGCCATATAAATAAGGATACATTAATAAGTAAAATAAGATCTTTATGGTACCATTAATGCAATGATTTACCATCAGCACGTCTTCAAATTTATTCTGCAAATCCAAAACGTTGTGATTTTTTCCATTGAGCTGCTTGTCAGTGGAGTCTGTTATTTGTTTTGCCATTTTCCATTCTTCTTCAATGACCCTTAGCACCATTGCCTCTTGGTCACCAATGTATTTTTTCATAAAACTGAAGGCTTCTAAAACAGAGCTTCTGGTTTGAAATATATAATCCTAAAATCAGAAAAGAGACCGTTGCTGATGAAAGGCCTCTATACAGAAATCTGAACGTTTTCAACATTTAATTTTCCCCCCTTACAATTCCACAGCAGAGAGCTAAACCAGCTCCTCCCACAATCCAGCATTCCCATTACTGCTTAAAAGTAAGTAGTACTTTTTGGGGATCAGACCAGGGGTGAAATCCTACCGGTTCGCACCGGTTCTATAGAGTAGGTTGCAAACAGCTGGTGACATCAAAGAACCGGTT